>BFEA01000488.1:21523-35241 GCA_003427395.1 Chara braunii
TTGATTGATTGATTGATTAATTGATTGATTGGTTGTCAGTGGGGGTGTCGCCTCCTCCCCCGCGAACACACACACACACACACGCATGCGGGGCAACTGCCCGCTTTTTTTTGCCACGAGTTTTTTTTTTTTTTCATTTTTTTTTTCATTTTTTTTTTCATTTTTTTTTTTAAATCCTTTCAAAGGTCAAAAACAAAAAAACAAATTTGGGGTTGTAGATCTTTTCAAGATCTACAACCCCATATATATATTTATTTTTTGGATTTTTTTTGGCCGCCAAATCACCGTCGTACGGTCACCGTCCGTACGCCCGTACGGTCACCGTCCGTACGCCCGTACGGTCGTCCTCCCGTCCGTACGCACGAGCCGTATGGAGACCTCCCGTACGACTTACGGGGGACGACACAGGCGGGCATGTGTTTAGTATCCTGTTTTCGCACTAGCTCCCTATGCCGCACACTACACAATTTTGAATCCGACGTGGATGGTCTCAATCGCGTGGCCCTTTCCTTGTGCTCGTCCTCGTTCCTCATTCGGTAATGGAACCCCTTGGACTGGTAGTGATCGAGACATTTGCAATCACTACACAAGGTGTGAGGCCAATGGGGTGCCACCGCCGACCACGGGATGACGATCAACTCGTTAAAGGGTAGTAGTAGCGAGTACGGCGGAAAGTGTGTATCCACAATGACAAACCCAGCGCCTATGAACCCAGAACACCGATTTTCAGGAGGGAAATAATACTGCCCACCGATCTTTGCGACAACTTCTCGTATGTCCCACTCACAGATATGCGTCCTATCCTCGTTATACGGGAAAGGGCGGAGAGGGGATACGAGAGGCTGACGCCTAGTCGGGTTGAGCCCGTTAGTCCACATGGCAAACAATCTGGAATAATTTAACCATTCATCGCGTTCATGCAATCCTAGCAATCCAATCGGGAAGGCCAGATAGGAGAAACAGAGGGTTCCAAGAAAGAGAAAGAAAAACTCATGTCTGGCGAGACGTGGTCGCTATTTCGTGCTCAGATCGTGCGTGGCGAAATCACATATGTACTCGCAACATTTCTTCGACAATCATATATCAAAGCATTTTTGCATTTCCAAATCCCAACAACATTGCCCTTGCCATCGACTCATCCTAATCAAGATGGGTTTCGTACCCGTTCACTCTCATCTTCAATGCATGCATTCACTGTGAAGGTGCGAAAATGACAATCATGCAATTTCCCAATACGGTGGCGTTAAGGGAAGAATCCTTAGTGGTTGATACACGCACATCCACCGTTCACAAGACAAAACCCACTAGATCGGGGGACTACCCAGGAAACTAATGGAAGAGTTCCGGAAGAAATCATTCCAACACAGTCATCATACTCATTCCAACTTTAAACTTATTACATAGAACCATCAACATCAAGGAAGAAAGAGAAGGAGGAAGGCGACAGAGACAAACGGGGATATCAAGATCGGAGGGAGGAGTTACACTGAGATTGGGAGAGGAAAAAAAGGTTCGGCTTTACCACCGCAAATTCACGCCAAAGAATAGGTTCGTAACCAAGAGGGCGCACTTGCCATCAAATTCCAACACGGCCCCGTGCCATTCATCCACTCAACTCAGATCACCTGTCTGCATTCTGACACCGACGATTCCGGCCGTCGCTCGTCATCCCCTACCACTGCGATCGTCACCCTGCCAACTTACTCTCGACGTGGCATGCCTGGATCCCACACTCCGTCGTGGCGATCTAGCGCACCGCCAACCAGTCTACAGTCGGCTCGTCAGGACTTTCTGACTCGCACCGTACACATCACCTAGCCATTACTTCCCGGAAGCTAGCCGATGAGTTGAGAGAGAGTTTTGCGGGGGCGCCGACGGAATTTATAGCTGCGAGACGAGAGAGAGACGCGGAGAAAAGCGAAGGGTGAGATAGAGGAGGGTATAGGAGAGTTTGGGAGTGACCGCCGATCGAAAGCCATGTTGATCTCTCCTAACTTGAGCTCAGCCAATCAGAATCGTCGTGCAGCAAAAACTTACACGGCGCTTCTCCTTGGTTAGATGGGGAGAGAGGATCAATTGGGTTTTTTAGCGCGGATCCGAGAGTGGGAAGAAGAGGAGCGCAAAGGATAGCATAGCACGAAACGGGTCCAAGATCCAGGTGATCAAGAAAGAGAAAAAGGGCGCGCACCGAGAGGAGAAGGGAAAAGCGGTTACAGGGGGAGGGAGCGAGAAAGGATGAGCGCACGAAAAAAGTCGGTGAGAGGAGCGCAGGGAGGAAGGAGAAGGGAGCTTGCTTGCATGGCGCCGGTCGGCGAGAGGGAAATGGGCACCAAGACAGTTGCAGTTTTTCTCAATCCTATGCTAATTCGAAAATTGAAAGTACCATATCCGCGCGCAAAACAGGCGCAGGAACATCTTCCGTCCATCCATATTCCTACAAGAATTCCCAGAGCTTTCAAGGTTGGGGCCGAGAACATTCGCGCGCGGAAGGTCGCGCGGCATTCCGATAATTCCGGGATTTCTAACTGTCGAGCCAAATTCCAAGCGCACTCGCTAAGGCGCGCGAAATTCCCATGCATTTTCAAAACAACAAAAAAAAGATGAAACTGACAGATTCCCGCAAGGTACCTTTAATCGGCCACAGACAGAGAGGGGGGGGGAGTTCTGGGGTCGAACTGTACACATCTGGATGCAGAGAAAACACGGGGAAAAAGGAAGGGGTCCGAAAGATGGCGCAGGTCCGGAAGCTAGTACGTCACATATGTGACGCGCAGGGGGTTCCAAAATTATGCGATCTCCTGATTGCATGCCATGGCGAAGAGGGGAAGAAGGGGATGATAGGATGCATGAGGAACGAAGCAAAGCAGCAGGTAATTGAGCCAGAATTCATGTTGACGCCAAGGGAGAGGAGATAAGCAGGTCTGGATTCCATAGAAAGGAAGATATATGGGAGGGAAAAGAGGGGGAGGAGGGGGAGGAGGGGGAGGGCGGGCAGGAGGAGCAGGAAGAAGAAGAAGAAGAAGAAGAAGAAAAGAGGAGAAGAAAAGAGGAGGAGAAGAAGGAGGAGGAGGAGGAGGAGGAGGCGGAAGAGGAGGAAGAGGAGGAAGGTAGGAAAGGTACAAGCAAGATGAAAGGACTAAAGCTAGAGTTCAAACCAAACACACAGAATCAACGCGTCAAACATAGAAGAGAAAAAAGAAGGAGGGGACTGTGCGATGTCCCCAGATGAGACCAAGGGTACAACGACCCCCGGGCCCAAACCCCGTACCAAGTGTCGTCGTGACCCACTGTGCAAGTTAAAGAGGGCTGCTTTCGAATTTTCATGTGTGTAGTGGACAAGGAGTTGCCCACAGAGGGAAATGCCGGGGCATATGACTGTGGGGGAAGGAGGAGAGGGAGGGTACATGCAGTGTCATGCACATCATTGGGTGTGGAGAGAAGGGAACAAACGCAGCATTTTGGCATGCTACATGTGATCAGCAATGACCAAAGGTCATACCGCGGAATTTCAGCTTCATCATCTGGACAAACAGATTGCAAAGACATGTCGAAGATGGTCTCATTCGGTTTTGATAAGATATGATCTCAACGTCATCATACCTCCTCAAATCCACACACCAACACACACCCGCGCACTTACAGACAGACAGAGAGAGCCAGCCAGCCAGCCAGCCACACACACACAGAGAGAGAGAGAGAGAGAGAGAGAGAGAGAGAGAGAGAGAGAGAGAGAGAGAGAGAAGGACATCAGACAGGCTACTACGCCTCAAGCACCCGAAGTACCAATCAGTGATGCACAATGGACATGAATTTTTTTTTAAAGATTTGGCCTACCGTCTTCCCCCGAACACGGTGCACCATCATGATGAATGCATGCAGACGATCTTTCTGGTCTTTTTTTTTTTTTTTTTTTTTTTTTGATGGGAACNTTTTTTTTTTTTTTTTTTTTTTTTTGATGGGAACAAGGCTCCAATCTATTCATGGGGAGCAGCACGTGCTGGGAACCGGGCCCAGCGTCCCATATAAGAAATTTACATAGAATTTTGGAAGTTTGAGATACCGGGGCCATTACCCCTCTTTGGCTAAGACAAATTTGAGCTACTTAGAGGATTACTACCACGACATTCATGAAATAGGCAAAATTTCAGGAAACCACTCAGAATCCCCCCCTCAATCCTCTTTCTGGTCTATTACACTCATTATGACAGTGTTTTGTGTTGAACTTCATGCACAGACCGTAGTAATGAAACTAAATGCGCCCGGAAACGAGAAGTGTTGGACCACTTGAACTGTTGAACCTCGGCAAATGAAATTAATGCCCCTGGAAAAGGAGAAGTAAGATCATTTTTTTTTTTTTAACCTTTGGAACAAAGGGCCGAATCTCAACAGATCGTGACGACAAGGCCACTCTACTGCTTACAACACCCTGTTCCCTGTCTAAGTCGTCTGCAAAGGGTTTGACTCCCCGAGCGAAAGAAATTGCGATGAAGAGAACCCCAGGGCGTCGGTGCTCCGCCGCAGGAGGGACAACTCTGGACGGACCGGACTTATGCTTTTGGGGCCAGACGGGCTGGCCCTGTCGACAGTCTTGTGTCATCTGAGGAGGCATACGGCGTCGCTGCAAGCACAGATTCTGACTTAGAGGCTTTCAGTCATAATCCCACGCAAGGTAGCTTTGCACCGCTGGCTTTTCAAGCCAAGCACAATTGCCAATTGTGCGAACAAAAGGTTCCTCTCGTACTGGGCAAATAACGTCACTCCAGAAATGGAACCAAGTTGAACCAACCGCGAAATGTGATGTGTGCAAACGTGCAATGACAACTTAAGCATATTAATATTATTAAATTACCAGTCTTGGGATAATCTCACAATGGCAATGGAATTATGGAAGTGATGGGAAAAGGAGAGCAGATAGTGGGGGCTGCTCGTATCACCCCTCTAGTAGACAGCCAAGGCTTTCCAAAACAAAACAAAAAAAAAAAAAAAAAAGGTTGACGATGGAAACACTCCTTGCCTTGCATGCACAGTTCACAGATACGGATTGACTGATACATATGTCCAGCCGTTTCCCTTCTTGTCGCTTGTCACACATTTCTTTTCGAACGGTCTTTTATTATATAATGTCTCCAGCCGAAATCGGGGCCAGAATTTTCTTTTATTATTAAGTTTAATATAAGAGAACGATGCTCCATTGTCTTCGTAGGGAGCAGCGTGTGCTAGGAACCGGGCCCAGCGTCCCTTAGGAAAATGCGCAGAACAGTTTAACCATTCTTAACCGTGTTTTTGACCCTCATCCAGGGCCAAATACTTCAAGAAAGAGAAACGTTCCTGATCTCATTCGGAGTCATTCCTTAGAATCCTTACACCTACCTCTTTAACACTGCAAGAAAGAGAAAGAGAGAAAGAGAGAAAGAGAGAAAGAGAATATAATTTGAGAAAGATAAAGTCCCGAACCTCTCACTTCCAAGTTCCAAGTTCCAACCACTCTCTGAAACACACTTAACCGCTGAGCTGTCATCTGTCAGATCTGAGGAGTGAAGATCAAACTCCAGTTAATATGCTTCTTTAACATAGTATACACAACAGAGAGTTTAACATAGTATACAGAACAAGAGTTCTAAGAGGAATAGAACCTATGACCTGCCACCAAAGAGGTGGATCACTTAATATTAAGTATTTAATAAGGTAATAACTTAATAAGTACTAATAACCAATAGACACACATTATTCTGTAGACGAAACTAGGAAGGCCAAGGATAAGATTAGCCTTCATCTCCTCCAGAGTCCAGGCTGAGAGAGCCACCTCAAAAAATTGGTGCCCTCGGTAATGGATGTATGAAGTACAACGATTCCATGAAGGCCTCCTGAGCCACCTCTGTAAGCCCCCTTCTACATCATGGGATGGGCCCCCCATTCACGTCATGAAGCTCAGGGAGTCCGGGGTGTGCTGCTTCAGACAATGATAGCTGACCGCAGCTTCTTTCTCTGTGTGCTGACTCTGCTGAGCACTTTGCTCAAGTCGAAGCGTCTTTCTCTGTGTGCTGACGCTGCTGAGCACTTTGCTCAAGTTAAAGGAGTCAAATTGACTAACTCAGATTGAGTTACTGAAAGTGAATAACTGAAATGGACTAACTGTAGTAACTGGAATTAACTAACCACACATTCTTTCAAGTTTATATCTCGACCATCTGCTCTGTGGCGAGCACTCTGCTTAAATTACAGAACTCAAGTTGACTAACTCAAATTATTTAGCCTCAAACAAATCCCTGTGACGAGCCGAGCACCGTCGGAGCACGTGCAGATTCTTAGCACAGGCATCTGCTGAATCTTATGCAGTGAGATTAATGGGTTTTTTTTTTTTTTTTTTCCCTTGTTGTTGTTGTTGTTGTTGTTGGAGAGGGTGTCGCAGTCTTGAGATATATACTGAGGTGCCCGGACCCAGGTAACTCGAGGTTATTATGAAAGTTATTGTAGATTATATGACATGATTATCGGTTATAGAGCTTCTTGTATGAAAGGTATGGTGAGGGTTTGAGCTCGATGTTTAGTTATGCCACCAAGATGGATTCAATCGTGAACCAAAGTGAGTCTTCCTTGGTCACCCACCGCACTTCAACCAGCCGACACGGTGCCGCACCATCTCAACCAGCAGCGGCTTTTCGTTTCGTTGGAATCCAACGGGGGATAGAGTCAAAAGACATATAGTTTTGGAGAGAGGGAGGGAGAGGCAAAAAGAGCTGGATACCAACAAACGTTAGGTGGAGACGAAAGTATGGTGCTGCAGCACTGCTGCTATCTGAGGTGTTCAGACTCAAGTCCGGGCACGGCGGCTTGAGCAGTGGACACGAGATGACTAATTGCGCTGCTCAGGACAGTTGTGACTCGTGAGACTGTGGGATGAGTTTTTAATATACAATGAAGTCATGTGAACTTGAAAACAGACTGGGCGACCCCTCAACTATGACGAGTCATCCCCATTATGCAGAATAACAGACATAGCTATGGGTGTGTGCATGTGTGTGTGCGTGTGTGTGTGATGTGTGTGTGTGTGTGTGTGTGTGTGTGTGTGTGTGTGTGTGTGTGTGTGTGTGNGGAGTTTCACAGAGAGAGAGAGAGAGAGAGAGAGAGAGAGAGAGAGAGAGAGAGAGAGAGAGAGAGAGAGAGAGAGAGAGAGATTATGTTATAGATGCACCTGTGTGAGATGTGTACTGTACTGAGACAGAAGGGGACAACAGGCTCACTTTAAAGATATCAGGGCAATTACTGGAGACAAAGCACACTGGACCCTATTACCACCAAGTGCAGCTCCCCACTGATGGAGGGAGGATCATGGAGCCCTCGAACTCGGCACTATTTGCAGGGGACGCTCCTATCACCTCTGAAAGTAGCAACCCCCTCGAGGTGGTTAAAATAATAATAATAATAATAATAAGAAGAAGAAGAAGAAGAAGAAGAAGAAGAAGAAGAAGAAACAAGTCCGGCAGTGTCACACTTCCAGTTTCGAAAGGGCGAAAAAGAAACATTCGCGGCCAACAGAATCGGGTGTGGAGTTTGAAAAACGCGATTTAGGGAAAACCTGCTGACAGTGTGGCCAGCGAGTGACTTTGTTGCCCTTTTCAAACTCGGCGCGCGGGTAAATATGCTTTTGTTGCCCTTTCGAACTCGGCACTCGAGTTTGTTTTCCCCCCTTACGTGTGATCATTGTGATGTTGTTGGCCTTGTCAAACTCCTTTGTGCCACAAACAAACTTTCCCCTTATTATAAAATAAAAGTAAAAATAATGGAAACGTAGCACTGCATGCTGATGTGCACTCGTAGTCGTGAGCGACGTGAAGTGAAACCTGCAGGATTGGTGCAAGTGGAGAACTGTGAGAATCACACAGTAGTGAGCCGTTGTGAGTGAAGCTGTATCTACACCAAAGTGAGCAAATAAGAAACACGTGCTCGTGAACTTAGTCCTTTTCCCGCCTTTCATTCAGTTCTTATCAAAGGTTCCTTTTTAAGTTTGTCTTGCGCTGCTTGTGTCTCACATCTCCATTTTGTTTCTTCTTCTTCTTCTTCTTCCTCTTCTTCTTCTTCTTCTTCTTCTTCTTCTTCTTCTTCTCTTCTTCTTCTACGTCTTCTCCTCCTCTCGGGGGTTAGAGTTTGTCTTCCCCTACCCTCAGCCTACTTCCCCCATCAGTCTAAAGTCTTCTAATTCAAACAGAAAGGAAGGAAGGTAAGAAAGAAAATTAATAATCAATTTCAAAGAAGCATAACCAAGGGAGGGGGGGGAGAGAGGGAGAGGAAGGAACAAATGAGAGTGAGACCTATTCAGGCTGTTCAGTGAATGAATTCACATTCAATCAGTGTGTCCTCGAGAGAAAGGAGAAAAGAACACTGTGATTTGTTTCATGTTCTTCTTCTTCTTCTTCTTCTTCTTCTTCTTCTTCTTCTGTTGTTGTTGTCAGAAGGCTACTTGGGTTAGGGCCGGGGATAGGGGAACATCTGACGCTCAGGTGGCTCAGTCATGGAGGGTACACCTGTCAGGGGACGGATTTCTGGAGGCTTTCCTTGGGCCGGAATCCGCCGGATATTCCCAGTTGTCCTCAGCCGGCCCCAAACTACTGACATTCAAGCCTGACCTCCCAACTGCAACCATGTTCTGATGGTAATCGTATGTCCCATTGCTATCCACTCCCACTTCTTAATATCATCCTCAATTTCTCAAGGAAATCGTCATCATCTGATTCATCTTCGTCCTCCTCAGGTTCTCCATTTCCTATCCTGTTAAAAATCACACGTCTGTCGTCATCGTCTTCTTCGGTTGCTCTAGTATTCAAAGTGAAAGGCATTAAATGACCGAAGTTTAAGATTGTGATGTTTGGAGGGGCAGAAGAGACAGGAGCTGGGGGGGGTGGCACTTCCCTGTCAGTCTCACTGTCAGACTCACTCTCAGAGTAATGGCAGAAAACTGCCAATGTTTTTTTAAGACGGCGAGCAACAACTTTGCCGTCCGGACAAAAATAACGAAGAATAAACAAAATTACTACACCTAAACCCACAGGTACCGGTGGAATATAAGCATCCAATCCATTAGCCATCCACTGCAGCACAGATGATTTCGAATCCCCCGAGGGAGCACCTAATTTTGGCGCGTTCTTTGGACTTTGCGATGATGGTTCTGCAACTTCCAGTGGAGAGTTCTTGGAACTTTCATCGGAATCTTCCCTTTGAGAACTATGCGAAGCCGGTCCTCCAGTTGCACAACTCAGAGGATCCCTTTCTGAGTATCCCTGCAGCACAAATGTCGGCCGAAGAATCACAATTGTTTTTGTCCTGCTGCATGACGCTAAAGCTTGATCTTCATCACCATAGGCAAGACTTAGTCCATTTTTGTGTCTTGAATGAGAGACAGCATTGCCAAAACAGGTATCAGGGAACCTCAGGAGTGAGCAAAGAAGAAAGCTCAGCACGTAAGATCTGGCATGTCTCCGTATGCGGAGGAGAAGAGAAGAGGAAGAGAGAGCCATCCCGTTTTGGGGAGTCCTACTAAGAGTCCTTGTTCAGTTGTACTGGATGTCTACGCCTATGGTGGTTTTAACCCCCCCCCCCTTTCTTTGTGACAGATTCTTCCAGTTTGGACCCCAGCTGGGCTTCACGAACACGTATTGACTAGAGAACTTACGAACTTAACCTTAAGTTAAACCCACCCTCGCTTAAGTAACCCTTAGATTGATGGCTCGCTTACAGTTTTCCTTCTTCTTCAGCTGCACATGTGTCTGAGGTTTCTTCCCTCATGTAGTGATCTGATTAGGCCGTGATGCATCATCTGGCTGGAAGGACATCAGAGGCGACATAGCAGAAAGGAAATAATCAGTCACAGACAGATTTGCAAGTATCAATAGGCTGTGCCGCGTGTGCGAACATCATTCAGTGAAGAAGGAGTTCTTCACGACTATATCGAAATATCGAAGCAATTGAGCCAATGAAGGGATTGAGGAAAGCAAACAGCATGCAGTTTACGAGAATGATCGACCAATTCGAGAGAGCGAAGTGCAATTTATTCATCGGAAAGTGTCTGAAACACAACAACAGAAGAAGGAGTGCCTGAAAAATCGTAGTTGAAGCTGACCTTTGGAGTTGATGTTCACTGTTCTGGTCACACACCGGCTGTGCACACCTCTCACACGTCCTTTCTTGTGGGATCCTTTCATCTTGGAAACCTTCTACAGACGTCAGGAGCTGCATTTTCACGAGTCTTCAGTTCATTTGTTTGCAGGATAAAATTTAATGTGAAAAGACAGGAAGCCGAGGGATTAAACAAGACAAGAAAGGATGCAGCGATGTTCTCTACCAATTTAGATTTAGAGATAGAATTGCTGCATTCTCCTGAGGAGCTCACATGTGACATATCTACCCTAAACCTGTATCGACAAACACAGAACCTGATGACGCTCATTGCCCTGCACGACATGCCATTATACCTCCCGTAACCTCCGTAGCCTTCGCACGTCGTTGTGATTCTTGTGAAAGCTCGCCGCCAAGAAACTGAAGAGGCTTGTTGCCACCTAACGGTTGAGACTGATGTCGCAAAGACGTAATCGGGCCTATTTCTGCTTCTCGATGCGACATAAAGAAAAATTTGCACTGCGGTACTTGAACAGGATCTCTTCCTTAGGTAGTGCACTCTTCTGCATCCAAACAGCAAAGAAAAAAAGGGAAAACATAAAGTGTTGCTGGTGCAGCGCACCGGTAGGTTCCCCGTGTTGCGCAGCGCATCCAACTGCATGGCAGTGCGGCTCATGTAGTCGCAAGTATGCTATAGAGTCTTTCCTGACTGCAGCCCGGCCCACTTCCCTCGAGCCACCATGTCCTCCGTTGCCAGATAACAAACAAAAACACTGCCTTTGTCACCACTCGCAAGTACTCCATTAAAGTCTATTTTACCCAACTTCTATGAAAAACCCCCGGGGTCGAGCTCGGAGGGCGGCCATATCCATGTCCACAGCCGCGGACATGAATTTACGAGATTTTTCCTGAAAAAAATAATGGGTAAAAATTTAAAAATATATATATATATATGGGGTTGTAGGGACTTTCAAGCCCTACAACCCCTTTTTCTTTTTTTTTGGAAACAGATCATTTTTTAGAATTAAAAAAAAAAAAAAAACAGAAAAGGTGGAGAAGAGAAATTGAAAAATAAAATAAAAAAAAGTTTTTTTGTGGGGGAAGGTTTTTTTTTTTTTTTTTTTTTTTTTTTTTTTTTTTTTTTTTTGGAGAAACATAACATTTTCATTCCAAGGAGACCACCGGGGCCCGGGAACACACCCCTACATATCAACCTGGTACAAACTGCTGAGGCCAATACTCAGCTTTAGGCTCCTGGAAACCGGGTCCAGTGTCCCATAAAGGAATCTCCAAAAGTAAAAAATTCCAAGGCAAATCTATGTCAGTATACTATCCTTACTGCACAGGAAAACCCCGGCGTGTTCCTAAGATCTAAACACTAGTAGCAGTGGACTACGGACTGTGAACTGCAAATCTCGAATATGCCCAAGACAACTCAAAAAAATTTTAGAGTTTAACCCGAACTAAAGTCTTAGATGCAGTTCCATTCTAAAGCTCAGTCCAAATACATACGAAATTTAGTCTGGACCGAAATTGGAACTGAGCGAACCTCACAATGTAATCTGCAACTCTCAAAGATGCGCAAGGCAATTCCCGGAAATTTACAGTTTTAACCCTAAGATTATTGCAAAAGCAAACTAAATTATCTCAAATTCCAAAGCCAACACATACAGACTTAAACTAAACGTAGTAATATTATCTCCTAAGAATAAATGATTGAAAAACAACCAGTCCCAATTCCAAGACTTATCAAATTACAAAGAAAGAATCTCGATAACTGAAAGCTGGGAAGGAGGAATAGTCATTAGAGTTACCCTCACAGCCTCACTAACCAAAACGCTGTAAAGAGCCTTTGTTGCCTAGGCGGGTTTCCCACCACGCACCCAATGGATACAACTCTAGTTTGCTCTTCACCGGGTCTCTCATGTCATCCCTACCCTGTGAGAATCCTCCAAAACTACTACAGACATATCCCAGCGCTCAAGAGTATCGAGGATCTGTGAAGTACCCAGGGAAGCGTTCCCACCGCCCCTAGTGAGACTCCCACTCCCACTGTTGGCGCCGCCAACCATACGGGTTCAGATCATTACAACAGTCCAAAACTGGAAATAACAAAATATCAAACTGAAAGGGCAGTCGCAATAACCGTAAATGGCAAGGGAAATAGCCTTTAGGGTTATCCTCACAACCTCACTATCCAAAACACTGTAAAGAGCCTTTGTTGCCTAGACGGGCTTCCCACCACGCACCCAATGGGTACAACTCTAGTTTGCTCTTCACCGGGTCTCTCGAATCATCCCTACCCTGTGAGTATTACCCTAAGTTAGTGCAAACATACCCCAGCGCTTGACAGTATGAAAAATCTGTATCTCAAACCTACGTGATGATTTAATGCCAAAACAAATAAAAGACAAAAACACAGCCCAACTAAATGAGGTTATGTCTGACGATTATTTACCCTTTGCGCCCAGGAGACGTTCCCACCGCCATTAATGAGTCTCCCACGCCCACTAATGGCGCCGCCACCCAAAGAACTTCAGGGGATCTACAAGATATCAGCCTAGGAGAGCGATCTTCAAAACTAAGAGTAAGGAGGGGAATAAACATTAGGGTTACCCTCTCAACCTTACTAACCAAAGCGCTGTAAAGAGCCTTTGTTGCCTAGACGGGTTTCCCACCACACACCCAATGGATACAACTCTAGTTTGCTCTT
The DNA here is from genome assembly GCA_003427395.1 of Chara braunii. Lineage (NCBI taxonomy): Eukaryota > Viridiplantae > Streptophyta > Charophyceae > Charales > Characeae > Chara > Chara braunii. The sequence goes on from BFEA01000488.1 coordinate 34,347, forward strand.
CACCGGGTCTCTCATACCATCCAACCCATGTGAGTAACTCCCTAAACCAATACAAAGATACCCCAGTCACTTCAGGGTATCGAGGCTCTGTAAATCTCAATCATGCGTGAAGACACCGTACTACTACAAGCGACAGCCAAGAACACAACCCAACTAAATTGCGCCGTAGAAAAACAGACACAGAAAAACTTCAACTAAACAAACTATAAAGGGCAAAATGACAACCAATTTTAGAGACTAGCACCGAATGTAACATACATGACCCTCAGACATATATTACCCTCCGACTGCCTTGCGCCATTGATAGGTCTATCGAGCCTTGCTATAATCCTTGGACATGCCGAAGCGCTGCCACCGCAGCCGCACGCTCTCCCACTGCGTCCAGACGCGCCGCTCCGCCATCCATGCCTTCTTGATGACCAAGGCAATCTGAATAACGTATCTGAAGTATCCAGCACCAGGTCTTTGGATGGTGAAAAAGGAGCCCCCCCTTTCCAGTAGAAGACTTAAGGGGAGGACGGCTCCTTTGGTGTCTAGATCCGATTAGGTATAGAGGTTGGTATAGATATCAGGTGTGAAGTGTGGAGCTGCCAAGATGCCAAGGCGTAAGAGTGCAAGGCACTCCCTCCCCACTCAAGGGCAAGGCTACGCCGAGGCAGTGTCACCATAGCTCTCACACAGCTATGCGGCCTGGCAGGGAGGCGCAACGTAAAAGATCAGCGTCCACATGTCTCGACGTTGCAACCTTCGCAGCCGCCTCCGACGACCGGGCGCCGCCACCGCCGCTATCGCCACTGCGTTAACGCTCATTCCGCGCGTCCCCCGAACCTCCCCGGGGAAGACTTTTGGTTGGCAGTTCTTAGTATTCTTCGTTTTCAGGCTTTTTTTTTTTTTT
>BFEA01000488.1:86380-96804 GCA_003427395.1 Chara braunii
TGCGATCAGGGTCAGAGAGGATGGCGAGAAGGCGACGCAGTGCAGCGACATGGAGGGTGAGTCGCTCCTGACGAGCCTGGAGCATGCTCAAGTCCGGAAGAGAGGACACAACTTCCTCGCGAGTAGCAAGCTGCTCGCTGCAACGGGCTGAGCGAATGGCTCGACACGTCGGTAGTCGCGGCGGGGAAGGAGAGGAGACGGTGGTCTGCGGAGGCGCAGACGGTACTGCGAAAGAGGGCTGAGTACACTTTGTTGAGTCCTGCGATACCTCAACTCCAGTAGCGAGAGGGGCGAACCGCGATGGAGATGTCGGGAAGCCCACTACTGAGGAGGGCGCAGGTGTACACTGCACAGTGGCTACGAGGCGCCGCGGGGCGTGAGGAGCCCGGGGGGGACTGAGCACGACGCTGACGAGAAAGGTCAGCGTAGTGGCGGTCGAGGGCGGTAGTGTAAGGGCACCGCGAGGAGGTATGACCGTCCAAGCGGCAGAGCAAATACCCACGTCGGCCCAGAATAGCCGCGCGCTCCTCGGTGGAAAGGACACCGCGAGGAGGGACGAAGCCCTGAGGGAGGTCCTCCTAAGGGACCTCGAGGGGCGACGCGCCAGCGTGACCGGGGCGGCTGCGTGCCCGAGAGAGGGCGAAGAGAGCGAGCCGAAGGCGCTCAGCTGTAGGGAGGGTAGAGTCCTCCAAGTGATAGTGGACGGCCTCGCAGAGATCGAGGTCGTCGCTTTGGTCGCGCTCAGGTGACAATGGGGCAACAACGTCCTGCTCACTATACTCCAGCGCGCTGAAGCGGCACGAGAAGTGGCGGCCCTGCTGCGTGGAACGGCGGGGGCGACCGCGGAAAGGGGAACGGCGCTGGGAAGTGCCGTGAGAGGAGGATGAGGCGTAGCCCGTGGGCTGGGGCTGGGAGGAGGAGGCGGGGTGAAGACGGGCTCGCATCCGCTGGTGGTCCTTGGCGGCCTCGTAAGCTTGTGGGGCCGATTTGAACTCGTACCGCCATAGCTCGGAGTGGTACTCGAGCGGAAGGCTGGCCAAGAAACGATCGATAAGGGCAGCCCCAGGGAGGAACGCCACGTCGCAAACGAGGCAGGCGTCCTGAAAGACCTGGATGTGGCGATCCAGGCCGGCAGCGCCACCAGAGCCGGACCAGCGTGTAGTGATGACACGCTCGAAGGCGTCAGTCATGTTGTATCGGGCTCCGAAGCGATCCTCGAGGAACGCTTGGAAATCCAGGAAGGTCAGAGTCCGACCCTCACGAAGGGAGTAAGCATATAAATCCTCCCAGGCCTCGAAAGGACCGCCACGCAGGCGCGTGGAGAGGTGACCCACCCACGTCTCGGGTGTGGCGCCCATGAGCTGGAGTGTGCGGGTGGCAGACTGCAGCCACTCAGACACGCGTATGCCTGTACCGTCATACAAGGCAATGTCCGACAAACGGATGAGTGGTGCGCAACCGTTTTGGCGGCGAGGGGATCGAGGAGCGGAGGCCTGTGCCTCGGCTAAGTAAGTCGGCGCAGGTTCTGGAGAAAGGGGCGAAACTGATTGTGCGCTCGAGCCGCATGGGGGAGCGGCGGTGGCAACAGCGGCAGGCTGCAAGGGTGCTGCGGTAGAAGAGGTCGCAGCAACCGCGGGAGTAGGAAGAAGGTAGGAAGAAGTTGTATAGCGTGCAGGGCGCGGAAAGCGAGCCTGCATGGGAGGAAGGGTAGAGGAGGTAGGGGGTGCGCCCGAAGGCGCGGCCACCTGTGAGGGCTGGGGTGACTGAAGGCGTAAGAGGGCGAGGTCGGCCCGGAGCTGGGCAATCTCGTCCGCGAGACCTCGAACATAGGTCGATCGCGGGGTGGCAGGAGGAAGAGTGGAAGGGGTGGACGCACAAGCGGCGCGGGGCATCCCAGAGGGGGGAGAGCCAGGCGGCGCTGCGGTTGTGCGAAGGGGAGGGAGAAGCGGGGCACCCGGAAAAGCTGAGACCATGGTACCGGGTTGTTGTACCGTGGTCATAGTGACCGGGATCTGGGCGGGTGCGCCCGTAGACTGAGGGGGGGTCTGGCTCGTGGCGGCCGTCGTGCTAGGGGCGTCGACAGTCACGAAGATGGTCGGGTCAGGGGCAACGGAGGAGGAAGCTCCGCCGTGGCCACCCTATCGGAGGACGGGGGACCCGGACAGGAAGCCAGGAGGTGACGGACACGCAGCGTCCTGGAGTTGCTGCATGCCGGCGGCAAGGGTCGCCACCTGCGCCTGTAAGGGCGCGAGGGTCGCGAGTTGCGCCTGGATGGGCGCAAGGGTCGCGAGTTGCGCCTGGATGGGCGCAAGGAGGGAGGTGAGGAGTGTGTGTAGATCCCCCTGGGGCTGATGGCCCTGGTCCGCCGGCACAGGTGTGGAGCCCGATGCCGTGGTCAGCGCCGTGTCGGCGGCGTGTAACGCATCGTCGGGCATAGGGAGATGACGGACCGGACTGGAGGGGGCTTGAAGAGGTCCGTGTGAGCGGAGGGCGTAGGGGGAAGTCCACGGTAGAAAGTGGCGAACGACGCTAGCAAGGCTAGCACGGGCACCGTCAAAGGGGGAGGGGTGGTTCGGGTCCAGGGTGCCCGAAGAGGACGGGGAAGTAGGGGGGGGGTTGAGGAATCCTAAACCCTACAAAAACCCTAAGAAAACCCTAACCGAGATTTAAGTGGCTAGGGTAGGGTACTGGTGACCTAATCAAGAAAGTAAAATAGCAAGCATAGGGGGGGGAAAGACGAGAGAAAAATAAATAAACAGCGAGATTTCGAGAAAAAATAAAAATAAATAAGAAAATAAATAAATAATAAAATTAATTAAGGAAATACGTAAAGAGATGTGAAGGGAAACAATATTTATTTTTTTGAAATTTTCGGCAGTATTTCCCTACCCCCCACGGGGTCAAGAATGTGCCATGGAAAAAGGAGAGACCAAGGTGAGCACACTAGAGATGCCGCAAATAAATAAAAAAGAACCTTCAGAAAATAAATAAAGAAATAATAAATAAATAAATAAGTAAATAAGTGTGTGAGGAGGTGGGGAGAAATGGGTTATCTGATTTTTCAAAAATTTTGGCAGCATTTCGTTACCCCCATGGGGTCGAAGTGTGCCGAAAAGAATAAGTAAGAGAAAATCAAAAAATTTTGGCAGCACTTCGTTACCCCCACGGGGTCGAAACATGTGCCGAAAGCAAGAAAGGCTAACACCTAATCAGATTTCAGGTTGCCGCCAAGATTTTTCAGAATAAATTAAAATAAATAAAATAAATAAAATAAATCAAAAAATAAGAAAAAGAGGGTGGGGAAGAAGATAAGAAAACTAACAACTAATCAGATTTAGGGTTGCCGTAGAGAAAATCGAATTTTCAGAATAAAATAAAAAAATAAATGAAATGAATCAAAAAATGAGAAAGAAGGTGGGAGAGAAGATATTTCGAATTTTTTGGAAAGAGAGAAAAGATAAATCAAAAGGAAGATAGAAAAAGAAAACAGAAAAAATCGAAGTGGGGGGAAATGAGAATGAAAAAGTGAAGGAGAGGAGAAGGAAATAGGTGGGGGGGGGGAAAAGATGAAGTGGGAGGTGGGGGGATGAGGTGGTGGTAGTTGGGGGAGAGGAGGGTTGGGGAAAGGTGGAGAGAGATGAAGGAGGAAGGAGAAAAGAAGGGAAAAAAAGGAGAGATGAAGAAAATAAAGTAAAAGAATGGGTGGTGGGAGAAAGGTGGGGTGGGGAAGATAAAAGGAGGAGAGAAGAGATGCAGTAGAAGGTGGGGGAAAGAGAAGGGGTGAATAAGAGGAGAGAGGAGGTGTAGGGAGAGTGGGTTAGTAGAKGGAGAGGGGAGAAGGGAGTGATACCTGGCCCTTGGTGTCTCCAACGGCACAAGGTACACCTGGACCAGGAGGGTTTTGGCCTTCACTGCAGCAAGCGAGCTGTAGGGGAAAGGGGGCTGAGATCTTGATCAGCCCCTAGCAGCAACTGTTCTGCAGATGTGCAGATCTAGGGTCTGCTGTGTGAGCAGGCCCTCACCACTGTAGAGCAGCCCCCTAAGCAGGGGGGTCTTCTGTTCCAGCACCAGCTGCCACGTGGCAGGGCAGATGGCCACGTACCCGGCCTACAGCAGCCAACAGCGCGGGGGGGGGCAAATAGCAGCCCGACCGTTGCTGATCTGCTGCTCGCTGCTCAGTGCTCGCCGCCGGGGGGGGAGGGGGGGTAAATAGCCAGCTCGGCACCTCTTTAACACGACTGTGCCGTGCTACAACACCATGTACACTCTATGGCGAGTGTGTTAGTAGGGTGCTTACGCACGCGCATGGCCCAGCAGCCACCTGTGTTCAAACCCCAGCAGCAGCAGTTGCATCCCGGATCTTGATAATATAAATCCGGGAGCGGAGCGGAGCGGGGCGGGGCGCGGCAGTGCGGGCAGCATGGGCGCGCGCGTGTGCGGCGCTGCAAAATACCCGAAAAACACCGAAAAAACCCGCTGTCGGGTTTTGCTGCTTTTCCGCCTGTGCGGGCTGCTGCCCAGCTGTTACGGGGCGGTGGGAGGGAGCGGGGACCGTTCCCGCTTCGATACCAATGTAGCGGACCCACCAGGTGTGGTGCTCCGCTAGTGGTAGAGATGGAGATGGAGGAAGAAGGGGGGAGGAAGATGACGCACAGCGCAGCTCCCATGCAGGACTCCAACGCACGTACTCCAAAAATGTGCAAGTGAAGAATGAGCCTGAAAACAGACAGTGGCTGGGGTATACCCCAGCGGACTGACGGGACTGGACTGGACTGGCTGGTACCGACAGAGGTACCGGCCTGGACTGGCCTACCCCGAATACAACACAGGCCTGTGAGAACAGGCCAAGGGGCTGGTCTCACAGGCCAACCCGAGGTCCGCTACAACACGTCTCGGGTCCATGCCAGAGATGGAAGTTCATGGAACCATCAGCATCAGGGGACAGTGGGACACTGACGGGCGCTTACCTTGGGACTCTGGGTGGCAATTCTATTGGGACCTTCATCAGGGGACACGGACGAGGGCTTACCTTGGGACCTTGGGACCTTGGGACCTTGAGTGGCAATTCTATTCTTCTGATACCTTAATAATATTCTTCCCACCAAATAAACCCTTCGAACTGGAGTAACCGGAGTAACTCTAGCCAGAAGTCCCTAACTGCCAAAGGGCGTCGCCGCACGGGACACCAAACGATAAACGAGACGAGTGCATCTTCCTGCAGAAAATGGCCAGGTTCATAGGTTTGCTATAAATAGTAACGAGCGTATTTTGCCACCTTTTGTGGGCAGATGCACTCGTTTCGTTTTCGTTTCGTGTGCCGTGCGCCGAGACCCAAAGTAACTCGAGTAGAGATTTCAAGCCACGAAAGCAGCTCGGGAAAGTAACTAGAGTAACCAACCGAAGTAAGGGCATAATCCCACTACTAGGACTTTCTTACTTATTTCTGGACGGAATTGCGGCCAGATGCATACAAATGTGGCCGAAATTAAGGTCTGATGCATTTTGCGAATTGCTAGTGTGAGTATGGCCTAACTCCAGCTAGAAGTCCGTAACTGCCGAAGTAACTCGAGCGGAGATCTACACGCGGGAACGTAACTCGATTACAGATTTCAAGGCGGGAAAGCAGCTCCCGAAAGTAAGGGCCAGATCCCACTAGCCCCTAGTGTTCATTTCTGACCGTTGATCTTCGTAATCGAGGGTGAAAAATGAATAATCCAGGGTAGTGGGATCTGACCCTAACTGGAGTATCCGAAGTAAATGCATCCAGCATAAATAACCCTTGGAACTCGAGTTTTCAAAAGTAACTCCATCCAGCTAAGCCCGTTAACTGCTCTCAAGAGGTCATAAAAAGAATGGCGGGAACACAGCCGAACATAGCACAGATGTCAAGGCGGGAAATCAGCTCTGGGTAGCGACCGTAGCGTCAGTGAAAAACAACGAAACAAGCCATCACAGTAGAAATTGTGACACGTAGCAGGAAATCCGGAGGGGAAAAGGAGGAAAGGGCTAGAGGTGCCGAGAAAAGCGAAGAGAGGAAAACGTATATATATATATATCGTCACAAACAGAACTGCCCGGTGAACCGTAGGCAGAGAGAGAGAAGAGGACAACAAACGAGGGACCGTGACAAACTGTTTCGTATATATATATCTCTCTGTGCCTACGGTTTACCGGGCAGTTCTGTTTGTGACGATATATATATATATGATATATATGTATGTATATATATATACACAGAGAGAGAGAGAGAGAGAGAGAGAGAGAGAGAGAGAGAGAGAGAGAGAGCGGGGGGTGGGGTTGCGGGAGCTGAAGGGAAGGGGAAGGGGAAGAGTGGGATATGGAGATATCCGCTAGCAAGAGATACGGCAGCGAGGGAATGAAAAAGACAAGGCGGAGGTGGCGTCATGGTTGGTGATCTGTGGCAGCCGATGGGGACAAAAAGACGCAGGGGAGACTACCGGTAGTGTGAAGGTAGCGCGAGATGAGAAACGTCTTCTTGTCAGAAGTTAAGAAAAAAACATTGGAGAGACGAACAGAAAACAGCCTGTGTTCCCAAAAAAAAATAAAAAGAAAAAAAGAAAAAGAAAAAAGAAAACCACCTGCGGGTCAAGGCAGATCAGTCAGATCCGAACTCTCGCTGGATCGTATCCAGGACAGCCGTACACACGGTCAAACGACAATTCCCGTTTCAAGGCCTGGGTCCCCGCGCTTGGCGCGCTGGGTGATATGTCCAAGCTTTGAGATGCACGAGAAGTGCAGACACAAAATGAGAAAGAAGCAGAGAGCGGTGGGCGAAAAAAAAAAAAAAGACAAGCGTTGGTCATTAGCATGGCCCTGCGCAAGAAAAGAAAATGACACGCATAAATTAAGAACTTGTCGGATTGGGGGGGGAGGGGGGGGGCAAAAGAAGAAGACGAAGTAGCAGAAGACGCGGCAGAGGGGCAGGAAGAAGGCCGCGAAGAAGAAGAAGACAGAGACGAGGAGGTGGAGCAGGAGTAGCTGCAGGCTGAGAAGAAGAAGAAGAAGAAGAAGAAGAAGAAGAAGAAGAAGAAGAAGAAGAAGAAGAGGGGGCAGAAGATGGGGAGAAAGAGGGGGGGAAAGAGGGGGGGAAAGAAGGGGAGGAAGAGGGAGAAGATCAGGGGGAAGAAGAAGACAAAGAGGGTTAGGAAAGAGAAGACGAGGAAGAAGATGATGATCGTCAAGAAGAAGCGAAGAAAATGATGAAGAAGAAGAGTGGCCAGAAGAGGGTGGAAAGAGGGGGAAGATCAAGGGGAAGAAGAGGGGGAAGAAGAAGACAAACAGGGTAAAGAAGAAGATAAAGAAGAAGAAGAAGAAGAAGAAGAAGAAGAAGAAGAAGAAGAAGAAGAGGAGGTGGACAGGGTGCAGGAGAAGGAGGGAGACGGAGAGGGAGGCGGAGGGGGCAGGACGGGGAAGACGAAGACGAAGTGGAAGGACGAGGAGGAGGAGGAGGAGGAGGAGGAGGAGGAGGGGCAGGAAGAAGAAGAAGAAGAAGAAGAAGAAGAAGAAGAAGAAGAAGAAGAAGAAGATGATGCGGCAGTGGCAACAGAGGAGGATACGGCGAGACTCGGGCAGAGAATGCATATTCTCGCTAGATTTATCTGGCCGTTCTCAAAGAAAGGAGAGTGCAAAGGGTTCTTGTGGAGCGGGTAGGCCAACCTTTCTTCGTCTGCTCGCTCCTTCCAAATGGCGATGGCCCCAGACGCAGCACACCTGTGGCTTTCCGCCTTCGCTGCTCGGCCTTTATCGTTTTCCCCACTCGATCTACTCCATAAAGCGCAGGCTATGGTTGGACAAGAACATCCTATCTACTACCGCAGGCTACTCCATATAGCGCAGGCTACTCCATAGAACCCCGGGACCCGCGCTGCTAGCTTCAACCATAGCCATATCTACTACTGATGCTCATGGCCCGCTTCCCTGGGTCACTCTGGCTACTCAGACTCTCAGAGCGGAATCTGATTGAAATTCGAAACTTTGCCGAAGTCAGTAGAGAAAGTCTTTACCCGGAGCACGCCCTCTGGCTACTCAGAGCGTAATCACATTCGCACTTTGCAGGGTGAATGTAGACGGAGACACGGTCAGATGCAAGATAGGAACTCACAGTGGGTAGTCACACTTGACCGCTGGAGGGACAGCTTTTATTGTCCTCCTTTTTTTTTTTTTTTTTTTTTTTTTTTTTNTTTTTTTTTTTTTTTTTTTTTTTTTTTGAGAGAGAGAGAGAGAGAGAAAGGTGTAGCGTTGTATTTCAAATGTGGATGTGGAAAAAACAAACAACCTTTTTTTTTTTCTTCTTCTTTCTTTTTTGTTTCTTGTTTTTTTTCGCTTTTTTTTTTTCCCCCGTTTCGGTCTTTCCAGGTAGGTGGGTCGGGAGGGAGGGGAATTACGGCCACGACTAAAAAAGGAATGGATGTATCGAGCCCGAATTTACGTCAAGAGAGCAGGTGCAAGAGGGTTTTCCCTGCCGGGGATTCACACAACACTCGTTTCAACGCACGACCTACTCAAACCAGGATTGTACTAAGTGTACCCGAGCGGAATTACGGTCCCGCCTGCATGCATCTGACCACAATTTACCTGACGAGAACAGCCGTTGAAGGCCTGCTCCGAGTTTGCCTTCGGACTTCCCCCAGACGTTCCATTGACTCAACCCTTCCGGCCGAATCGTAAAGCTACCGTCTTCACCCGAGTAGAACGCCGAGTCATTATCCCTGCATCTGGACCGAAAGTTGCGCCAAATACAGCTATGAATCCTATGATGACCTGGCGTTCTACTCGGGTGAAGACGGTAGGAGGTGTCGATAAGCAGCCCTGAGTTCAAATCTTTTGTGGTTTTTTTTTTTTGAGTTCAAATCTTTTGTGTTTTTTTTTTTTCTGAGTTCAAATCTTGATCGATCCAGACGAACAAATATGGGCCTCGCTCCACTACCCTGGACATGCACAAACCACAAAAGTCATGGCAATGTATGTTTATATGTTCTGGCGGAAGATTCACTCTCGTTCTGCAGATTTTCGAGAGTAGTGCCGCGAGGCCCCTATAACTGTGGATTACCTGAAGCCTCAGTTCGGTCACTTGAATGATGATGGTCCTCGTTGCACAACTCACCAAATTGTTCTTTTTTTCCATTTTTTTTTAATATGTTTTTTCTTTTTCCTTTTTACTCTTTCATTTTCATTATTTTTATTCGTGTCATACTTACGCATGAAAAGGATGTCCCACTAGCAAAGAGGATTCGAATGAACGCCCGAATCTGGAGGCGTTTGTGGAAAGGTGCACACAATCGAGATTAGATTGAACTGCTTCTCTGCATTTTTTTGTGCTTAAAAAACACAGGTCCAGATTCAGGCGTTCCATCAAATCCTCTTCGCTACAGTCTTCCCCCGAATACAACGTACGGTCATTATAGCTGAATTTGGTGTATCTTTCAGTCTAAATTCAGCTACAATGACCGTACGTTGTATTCGGGGGAAGAGTGGAGCAGTGGGACGTCGCCCTGAACTGCTTTTCTGTATTTGTGTTTAAAAAACACACGTCCAGATTCAGGCGTTCCATCCAATCCTCTTCGCTACAGTCTTCCCCCGAATACAACGTACTGTCATTATAGCTGAATCTGGTGGATCTTTCAGTCTAAATTCAGCTATAATGACCGTACGTTGTATTCCGGGGAAGACTGTAGTGGGACCTCCCCCCGAAGGACAACTGTCCAATTGTGCAAAATGAGAATGAACCATGAACCAAAATGAGAATAAAGCCTTCAGCTAGAACTCGCCATGGACAGACGCACCGCTGTAAGCTTCGTCATTTCTGCATTTGGTGAGTAGTGCGGCCACGTCTGATACCTCAGAAAGCAAGAGAAAGAAAAAAGAAAGGGAAAATTTTCGAAATACCCCTGAAGTTTGCGTTTATTTGCAGCGAACCCCTCTGACGGCCGACTTCCCTGTTATGCCCCTCGGGCCTCTAAACTTTTCCGCAGGCCCCTGTCAGCATGGGGTGCAACTTTCCAATATGCCCTTACTGGACTGCCGGTGGCGTTTCGTCGGTCAGTCCTTGAAATGCCCTCACGAGGGGCACTAATCTTTCTGTGATGCCCTTCCACCACTGGCGGCCGAAATTCGAATTCGAAGTGTGTACTTCGCGCCCCGCCACGAAAAACGGTGCAGCAGTTGGTCTTCCAGTTCGCCGCGCGCGCCGGGGGTCGCTGCGTCGGAGTGGATACGCCTGCTGTGTGGAGGTGAGCGTGCCCGCGTGTGTGCGTGTGTCCATGCTCGGCGCGCGCCGGAGTGGATACGCCTGCTGTGTGGAGGTGAGCGTGCCCGCGTGTGTGCGTGTGTCCATGCTCATCGCCCTCCTCCCTCCTCCTCCACCCATACTCGTCCCTCTCCCCTCTTCTCGTCCAACCTCCATC
>BFEA01000488.1:110046-129488 GCA_003427395.1 Chara braunii
TCTCTCTCTCTCTCTCTCTCTCTCTCTCTCTCTCTCTCTCTCTCTCTCTCTCTCTCTCTCTCTCTCTCTCTCTCTCTCTCTCTCTCTCTTCCACCTCCCCCCTTTTGATTCTTCGCTTTTCTTTTTCTTTTGTAGAATAGCGGTTTTTTTTTTTTTTTTTTTTTTTTTTATAGCGCTAGGTTTCTGATCAGGTAGGGAGGGTCGAAGTGGTCAGGACGGGACCCAATGCGGGCCTTCAGATTTTTCACATCTGGCGGCCTGTATCGCCCGTAGGCCCTTCTTGCCAAATATAAAAAGTTTAGGCACCGAAAACCAAAAGGTTTCCATTTGGGGGCTTTCCACCAATCATCCCTCATTTTGTTGTAGCACGCAGGGCGAATTTAAGCCAGCTCCTAATATATGAAAAAGAAACTGGTGCTTTTTACCACCACTCCATTTCCCCGCTAGAAAAACAAAAATGAGGCGATCAACGCAAACAACATTGGGGACCCGGCTACTGTTGGTGGTGTGTGTTGCGTTCCAAAAGTAGCGGTGAGAGGCCCACGGCCTATCTATGGGAAAAGTACTGGTGGTTTAAACCACAGTACCTTTCCCAGACATTTTGCGAAGTCGTGATTTTCGGATCAAATTACACACACACACACACACACACACACACACACACCAATGACGTGGGGTTTTCGTATCAAATTACACACACACACATGTGGCGGTTTCGTATCAAATTACACACACACACACGCACACACACCAATGACTCTCTCTCTCTCTCTCGCGCGCGCGCGCGTGCGTGGCACTTTTTCCTGTCGGGCCGCTTCAGGTGACCGGAAAGCTGACAGGCTGTCATGCAGGATTTTGTTTGTGGTTGCAATAAATAAAATAAATCAAATCATGCAAATCCCTTCCTGTTGTGTGCGCCCAGCTTCGAGCGAGACCCTTCAATTGCGGTCTTCGCCGGTCCCCGGTCTTAGGAATCTTTTATTTTGATTTGGAACAGCAGAGACTTATGCAAATAATAACAATAAAATTATGGGGTGCTATGCATGCATCAATTATGTCAATCTGACTTTGAGAACCGTGACAGAACCATCCAAGGAGACAATCATCAAGCAGAACGATGCAAGAAGCAAGACCGACTGACCGAGCAACGACAAAAGGTAACTGAATGAGGAAAGCATGAGAGCTCATAATAGTCTCAGGGAGTACATATGGAGGAGAACATGGCTAGCACCAATCAAGAGTCCTCACTCAACCCTCTGAACTTCTCTCTGTCTCTCACTTTGCTGTCCGTCGTTTGGGCTTCTTGCCATGTCTCCGTATTCTCTGAGGTTGTGGCTTTCTGAATGTACAGCCACCTGAAGCCCACCAATTCCAAACACTTCCAGCCAAGTCCCATGATACGGAAGTCAAGCATGGCACAAAACTCCTCCCATAGTGTGGGGAGATAGGGCTGAGAGAAGATACCCCTCCTGAGATGCGGAAACTCAGGGGGCTCGGTCATCGCCTCATAATCAATCACTGCCGGTGATCTGTATCTCTTGGCCAAGTCCACATGACCGCCCCAATAAGAGTCATCAGTAAGATAGTAGGGGACATGAGGCTTAGGATAATCTGTGAAGAGCTTAGGACCGAAACTGTAGACCAGTTTTCTATTACCCTCGATTCTCTTAGCTTTCCACTGCACATACCTGGCTGCTGCTGCCCATACCTCGTCAAAATGAGGGTGTGTCTCATTCCCCTTTCTCAGGAAGATCCGTAGGTCACTGACTGTCCCTTCAGCGAACTCGGTGAGAGCGATGAAGATAGACAAATCTTCTCGCTTGAATCCATCAATCCTGATGTACCTGTAGGGGAAACTCTCCTTGGATGCGATCAGATTGAGTCTGTCAAGGACCGACTGGTCCACTGTAATAGGGTTGACCTCTCTCATGCATCGGAAAATTAATTACTCTCTGATAGGAGGAAAAGAAACCGCTTGATTGGCAGAAATTCGTTGAGGGCTGAATCAAACGTTGCCCTATGAATACACGTCGAATACTGATCGACCGGCATATCCCTAAATGCCTGTTTGAGTGTTGTTTGAATACCTTTTGAATATTGTTCTAGAATGTTGTTTCTAACTGCTACTTCTGGATACTGTATCTTAATGCTGGGCCTGAATGCTGCGTCCACTGATCAGAGAATTGACTGATTGCCGGTTGAGAGAACTGGTTGCTATTGAAAATCTTGTTGGTTGAGACTGAATATTGCTGAGGTCGCTGATTAAACTTTGATTATATGTTTGCCTGAGTACTGCTTGGATGTTGATTGAATGTTGTTTGAATAAAGGGGGTCAATGGACGCTAGTCTTCTAACACCCAAAGATTTAGAGACTTGCAGGTTAACCTGAGTTGTTGGTTAAACTCAGATGGCACGCAGTGGCTCTGAGTTCCTGACTAGATGAAACTGCAGATGACAAGTAAAACTTCCTTCAACCAAGACACCAAGGAAAACCGTGATGAGAGAGCCTGAATACTTTTTGTTTTACACAAGTCTCTACCTGGCTTGTTCAACTGTTTTCAGGAACGAACTAGCACTGTGCAATCTGCCATTGCCACTGTAGAAGTAAATCACGTACTCGATGTGCCTCTTACCTCTGGCCATCTCTACTGCGTACCCTCTCTGAGTCAGCTTATGAGTTTCCATGTCTGAGAAGGCCTCTTCCTCCCACTTTTCCCTCGTGTCTCTCACTGAACTGCACTTCACTACTAGGACCTCATCTTCTCTCATCCTTCCTATGATTTACCAGGGTCCAAACATCAAGTAGGTTAGTGAGATTGATTGACAGCAGACGAGCTCAGTAAGCCTTGCACGCAGAGCACGAGACTGTCCCTGAGTTCGGGATCAAAGGGGCTTAATCAGCTCATCCAGGTAATGCTGAGTACTTAGACATTCAAACATGAGTCACTTCTCATTACGATTGAGGAAGCATTCTCTGCAGCACTTTGCTTCAAAGATAATCACGGTGCTCACTCAGAACGGGGGGCACCATTTAGACCTATGAAGATCCGAGTTTGCAAGGTCCAACTGGTCCATGAGTTCGCTACGAGTTTGTCGAGTCAGCACTCGATCACTCACTGACTGAACCATCTGCTGAGTAACGCTCACGTTCACCAAATCCAAGCGTAAGTAAGTTGAGGCTGCGCGGAGTCCTCTGATTCTACACCGGTTTTCTCAACCCTGTATTGAATTATCTACGTTAAGCTGTTTTGGTCGGTTTGTTTGATTCGCCTAATTCTGGTTTGAGTTGCCTGAGTCTGATTCAAGTTGTATGAGTCTGATTCGAGTTCTCTGAGTCTGATTTGAGTTGTCTGAGTTTGATTCGAGCTGTCTGAGTTTGATTCGAGCTGTCTGAGTTTGACTCGAGCTGTCTGAGTCTGCATCTCACCATCGGAGGGAACCAACACCGACCAATGTTCCCATAGAAGTAAGAGGGTTCATTTTATCAGTTGCCTTCTCGTTTGAACTGTGCTCGATGCCCGACACTTTCAGACTTAAAAGTCTTCGGTTGCTGGCTCATAGGTCGACTGTACAAATGGTCCAATTTGAACCCCACACTTTTAGACCCTCCTCTCACTAATCCCCATCTAGCATGTATTTAGCTATAAGGTAAACAATTTTCTTTAAGATTTTATTTTTTTTGCTCATCAATCCAAATAAAAGATAATGATATTCTCAAAGAAAATGCTACCGAACTAACCCACTTCCCGTAGGTTGCTTACGGGCTTTTCCCGAATCTCGCTGCTTTTCACTAGTCCCTCGGAGTAGGACTCAGGATTTCCCCTCTTTCCCTTCTTTTTTTGAATTTTGCATTCATAATATAGACATTTCAGGTAGTCAGTTGTATGAAGATGAGGAATGGAAATCACTTAACCGAATGGGTAAATCAAAATTCTCTCGTGAGTGCACGGTTCCGGCTACCAGTATCACCCCCAAGTGAACCGCACGCTGTTGAGGACAACCCTTTGTAAATACCTAAGCATATAGTTTGCGCTCGATGAACTCTTTAACTCTTTTCCTTTCACCTCCTTGAGGGAAAACAAAAGGAGATTGTCTTAAACAGGTGAGAGTACATTGTATGCATCCCTAACCCCGCACAAGAATAAGTACCAGCTGGACCAGCCAACTCTGATGACAACGGAGGGAACTTGATCACACAGGGCGGATTAACACGGCTAAAGGTGTCACGCAAATCAGTACCCAACCACTCTCACCAGCAAGCTCACACCATCGTGTTTTCTTCGCTCTCATCCCATTACCCGAGTTCACTGTTGCTGTAGATAGAGGGTCTGAAGGCAAACCTTGGTGGGCCAGTGACGTCACCGATTAGGCACATTTCCTCCCCACTAAATTATTGGGTGCAAAAGCTCTTATTTTACAATCCTTCACTTTCACACTACTCAGGCTGGTCAGGCTCGATGCACGGGTTTACTTTATCAGTTTCCCACATGTTCAATCACTTTCCTCGTTCAATCACTTTCCATTCTGAAAAAGGAGGTTAGAGTAACCATTTGTACAACTTTGCTCAAGATAAAGCTCAGAAGACATCACCAGCGTTGATCTCGTGACCTCTCATAGATATCGTCGAGTCTGACTCTTACTTCCCGTGGCTGTCACTTAGCTCACTGAGCATCCCTATCGTAACGCCTTCCCCCCTCCTTTTTCTTGGCACCTCAGCTCGGAATCTCCCCTCTGAAAAAAAACGAAGGCAAAGTTTATCCTCGTACAAAGCCACTCACGAGAAACTTCGCTCACTGACAGATACATGGGTCACCAACTAACAACTGCGTCCTCTCTCCGACTGAAGAAAACGCTGTGATGAAGCATCCAAACGCCATGTGAATTCTTACTTAGTGATCTAGTTACCAAACCGTATATCACTGTAACTCGGTCTTTATCAAGGGTTAGCGTCATCACAGGCGACAAAGCTCCTCTCTCTCTGACCACACCAGGCTGGAACGGATGAGACTTACGCGCGCCGTTGCGCTCTAGTCCAAGGGAGTCTACCGCCTCTCGCTGGACAAAGTGACGTTGTCAAGGACTGCTCTCGGCTTCCTCCCGCCTCCCTCCTCGAGTTCGCAGTGAGTTAAAACAAGATCAGTTGAAGAGAGGATAAGAAAACAGCAAAGCCAATGACGCACTGTCGCATCTCTCCCAAGATGGTAGGCTAGACCGCGAGGGAGAGAAGCGAATGTGATATTAACAACATAGCAAGGAGTGAGCATACAAGAGGGTTAAACGAGTCAGGAGAGAGTGGTATCTTATCTCGTTAATCACCACACCTGCTACTTAAAACAATCATTAAGGTGCTTCAGGCGAGGGTTCATTCCTCATATCGGGTCTTGTCAGTCTGAAAGTCTGACAATTGCATATAGTCTCCCTCTTCAATCAGCACATAACGGCCATTGGTCCAAAACTGCCCATCACACAAGCTTAGTATTTAAATTTACCCGTCTCAAGCTTCAACTCACACCGCGACATCAATACCTAGCGTCCACGCCACGTCACAGCGTGCCACGTGCCAGAGAGTACCGCAGCGCACAATGCCACGCGTTATACAGAGCTACGCGTCACACAGTGCCACGCGTCTGCCACCCGTTTTCCGTCACGTCCAAGTGGCGCCCGAACTTATAGTCAGTCAGAGACGGAAACCAAACATCAACTTCACTAAACACCCCTTTCCCTTCTTTTAGCACGAAGAACGATAACAGGAGAAATCTTTGAACAGAGTCGGCGATCAGGGTAGCAAGTTAGCTTTCCCAATATTCCTTCACACTGGCTCCTCCCTCTCCACGTACCTCTCGCCTCAGCAACCCACCAGTCATCCTCACCAGTGTTCATAGGGTCACTCAGCGTGAAGTGCTACCAAGACTTATGAGAGAAAGTGAAGTCAACTAAATCTCGTGATACAGCCACTTGACTTCTCAAGGACCCATCAAAACGCGATTCTACGACCACGTTTAGTCTCTTTCTCCCTCCTACAATTCTGCAACTTGACCCTCTCTCCTCTTTTAATGTGCAGTTGAGTGCTCTCTTGTCACTAGAGATCAGGAGACAGCCATGGTGAAGATTGGGACCAAGGGAAACAATATCGACTCGCCACCATAATTCAAGAAGGAACTCTTTAGCAAGAAAACACTACTGCGCACAAGTTGTGGTCCGCATGCGTTACGGAAAGAGTTCTTCAAGTGATCGGTAGTGCTGGTTCAAGAGTTGATAAGGTCGACATCACCTGATGGACGAGCAAAAGAGCACGAAGACAGATCACCTGGTGAATGAGCGAGAAGCACCCCGAAAACAGGTCACTCTGGCAAAAGTGCGAGGACCTACAGACGGGTAGCTTGTCGAATGAGAGGAAAGACTCTCGGAGAGTCGTGCGCAAATGCGTTGACCCTCTCCTTCTCCGCTTGTCACGATCACACACTGCAATCCAGTTGACGTCAGCATCTCCAACGCACATACATCACACCTTCCCCGTTCTCATTCGTTGACCTCCCCTCATACGCACATCTGGGCCGCTCTCGAGCAGGACCGTCGTCCTCGCATCTCTGCATGGCCTCCCCACTTGGCTACTCTCCCACACTCTCTTTTCTCAGAGCGCGCCACATGTAACCCAGGTACCTGCGGAACCGCCCTTGCCTCAGCCTCCCCGCTGTCGTGAACTCACCTCGGGCCCGCGCTCCACTGGCCCTGCCAATGGTTGGTTTTGGCGGGTCTGGTTCAGCCTGTGCCAGACCTGGATATCCGTCTCCCTGTCACTCATCTCGGATTCCCCTTCTGAGTCCCGGTCATTGTGTTGTACCTCTCGGTCAGTAGTCCCCGTCGATGAGTCGTCTTCGTGGTAAGTGACCGTTACCCGCATGCCTGCAGTCATCCCGTCACGCCTGCACCTCCGCTCGACTCTGTTACGCGCCTCGGTAACCGCAACCTGCAGACTGTCATCTCTCCTCGTTTCTTGCTCTCTACAGCCACACACGTTAACCTTTAACCTCACCTCCTCGTCAGGCTTACCATAGGTCAGTATGGTTTCTACTATAGTACCCTTCTCGTCCTCTCTCTCCCACATCCAGGAGTACTTCATATATCTAGGCCTGTAACCGCGCAGCCCATTCCGGTCCGCCATATCCACCCCGAAATAGCCAGAGCCTCACTCTCGGGAACACCCACTCAGATGGTTCAGACTATCCCTCACGGCTCCACGCTCAGGCCTTCAGGCCCACAATACTAATAGTGGCGAGAAAAACCCGCGGAAACCCACTGCTAGTCCTCTGATAGTCAGGCTCCCTCATCTCTTATAGGCCTGACCCATACCTTGTTCCCCGTGCTCTATACGGGAAGCTCCAAGACTTTGTGAAAATTCAAAAATAAACGGGACAGTTTTAAAATCGGAATTTTACTCAGAATAGAACCAAAAGAAAAACAAAGAATTAAAAGAAAAAAAAGAAAAGAACTTACGGTCGTGATATCCACAGGCCTTCTGCTATCGGTCTCTGTCGCTTCGTATCACTGAGACGTAACCACTATTCTGAGGTGGTGGTCCCATAACGGAATATAGACGGCGCACTTTTCCTCCTCAAAACAAGCCGCTGGTTTATCTCCATCGGGTACCCGTGTCTGATGGTAAGGAGGGGGCTTATGACCCTCCACAGGGGGGTGATAGGCCTCCTACCGATGCGGCCGCGGGTCGCCCTCCTTTTGGGGTCTTACTGCACGGTGCCAGATCGGGGCTCACCCGCGGATAGTATATGCAAGGTCGGCCTACTTAGGTCACGGATCGATGGCTCGAAACTCGAACCGTTGGCTTCCCACGAAAGGATAGGCCAACAGGTAGAAAATCAAAATTAGAAAACTAAGTAATAATAATAATAATAATAATAATAATAATAATAATAATAATAATAATAATAATAATAGCCGCAGGAAGAGAAAAGGGAAGGAAAGGGTGGCGTCCCGGAATCTCTCTGTGCACCAGCCTTGCCTGGACAGTGACCCACGTTCACGCATGAGTCTAAAAACCCAATTTTCAACCTCTTCCCTTCCTTTCCTTTCTTTTCTTATTTTCCTCTTTTTAGTTCCCACTGTATCTGTCTCTTATCCTGGCCACCGGGGTCCGCGCGATTCGGACAAATAGGTCTGGTACGGGCACTATACGAGGGGTCAGGTAAGACCCTGACCATGAGACCAGTTGAAGTCTGAAACCTGAATCGGCAGCCCTCCCTACGAAGTGACAAAACAACAGTCAAGAAACTAAGAATAGAAAAATTATGTAAATAACAACAATAACAATACACAGGCAATCGTAGCATCTCAGTGACTTGCGGCCACTGGTTTTTCCCCATACAAAAGCGGGTTTAAATTTTGGCGTTTTATTTTTCTTTTTCTATATTCTTTTCCGACAACGACTTTTTGTCTCATGCACCTAACCCATAACTCGGCAACAGGGCACTCAGCGCGCAGTAGAAAAGACTGCGCCACCCCCTTCATCTCCGCGTCCCAGGGCAAGCCCGGCGGCTACCACGGCCATAGGCCGGTCGTGCTCTGCTGTACAACAGGGCGCCGAGCCTGCGTGGACCAACGGAAGTCCATGCCAAGGCACAACCTGCGTACTAGGGACAACAGGGGCCCAGGATGTATCTACAGGCTGTAGCATCAGAACGGGGAGCTGGTACAAGAACTGATACCAAGCAGGGCTTGGTACACAGAGGAGGGCCGGGAAGTCGTGCCCTCCAACAACGCGCGCGCACGCACGGCTGCGTGGGCGCCTGCCTGCAGGAAGAGAGATAGAGAGACAGAGGGAGCGTGCACTCCCTCCAAAGAGTTTTTTTAATTTTTTTATCGCATCAATCAATCAATCAGTCAATCAATAAATCAATCAATCAATCAATAAATCAATTTATCGATTGATCAATCAATCAATCAATCAAATTGAATCAATCAATCAATCAATTAATCAATCAATAAATCAATCGATCAATTAATCAATCAATCAATCAATCAATCAATCAATCGATCAATCAATCAACCAACCAAATTTTATTTCGTTATTTTATTATTTTTTTTGTTTTGATGATTTATATATATATATATATATATAAAGAAACCCAAAAAAGAGGGGGCTCTAAAGCACGAAACGCTTTTGAACCCCTTTTTTCTCATTGTTTCGTTTTTTTTAGGAGACTAATAGGAGTATTTCGGCACTTTGGACAGGTCATTACATATGGTCATACGGCCATATGATGGAACCCCCGTACGTCGTACGGTGGTAGACACAGATCAGCTAATATCCGTGCGTCTGGGCTTACTACTTTAGGTTGTACTCCGAAGGGTATCTGAAGTCGCGAAGTATGAAATCTATGGATCCCAACTGATCACATCACAACTGTTTTGCATTGTCTTTTACACGTCAGAGCAATTCCCTTAGTAGTCCGTCATAGCCTCGGTTTGAATGAGGAGAGAAAGGTTGGTCATGGCTATGGTGGAGCTCTTGTTATGTAGACAATAGAAGAGGCATTCGGACACTGATTCAGGTTCAGTCATTCATCGTTATTATTATTATTATTATTATTTGAATAAGAGAGGGGGAGATAAAGAGGAGGAAATGGTCGACAAGAGTAGGGGGAATTGTCATTGGTCATTTGCTGGTGTACATCTTTTTCTTCTTTCTTCTTTTTCTTTTTCTTCTTCTTCTTCTTCTTCTTCGTCTTCTTCTTCTTCTCCTTCTTTTTTCTATCTCACCTCTCAAGGTCATTCATTTCTTTTGCAATTGGACGTCATTGAATTTCCTTGGGAATTGGCCATTAAGAATTGGGTAGCATCCTTACGTTGGTATGGGAGCAAATTCTACTTGTTGGAGAGACTCCGAGAGAGTAGACTTTGTCGCCCAACCTCAGACCAAGTGGTTGGGCTACTACTTAGGGTTAGGGCTGGTTTGTGAAGGAAAGTGGGGCTGCGTGGTTTGGGGAAGCTGCCCCAACCTGGCTGGATCGTGTAGGGTTGGCATTAAGACCCGGCCAGGTTGTAAGAGTGTAAGTTTCGGGTGGCAAGACACTTGGAGGGACTTTGTGCGACAATTTGTGAAAGGAGACAGTGGAAGCCACATAGCAGCTTCAGGGCTTTCCTCAAGTAGGCGAGCTTGAGGGAAGTTGTCATTCTGTATCAAGGGACTTCAGGTGGCTACTTTGGTCTTCAACATCGGCAGGGGATCCGGCGTTGAACTTGGGTGTTGGAGTCAGACTCTCCTGTTAGATACGACATTAGTGTAGAGGTAGCTAATTTGGTCTGGACAACATATGAAAGGTGGCGATGAGTTATACTTCATCTCAGACCTCAGGGCCCAGGCCGCTCAGGTAAGTGTCGTGCATCCAAGGGTCTTCATGTGTGTGTGCATGCAATTGTATGTGTTGTTGGGGTATTACTAGGTCTCTTTTCCTACTCCTCTACGGTCTTGATTGTGTGCATGAGCTTGTAATCTGCTTTCTCACTTGATGG
The DNA here is from genome assembly GCA_003427395.1 of Chara braunii. Lineage (NCBI taxonomy): Eukaryota > Viridiplantae > Streptophyta > Charophyceae > Charales > Characeae > Chara > Chara braunii. Next base: position 120,574 of record BFEA01000488.1, read on the forward strand.
ATGGAGAGAGAAAGTATCTTGATTTGAACGCCATGTCTGTCCACTTTGCTTTGTCTTTTTATTTCTGAACGGCTGTAGTTAGTACGTTCTCTCTGAACTTGAATTTCGTTTTTCAGTACGGTAGGGCCAATAAGCAGGTCGGAATAATTGGTAGAAAGGGCCCACGCCAAAACCTTTTCGGTTTTGGTCGCCCAAAGTTCGGTCATTTGGTACTACCGGCCCAAATGATTTCAGCCTGGGTGAAAGGCGCCTTCTGGCCGTGGCCTCTGCTCCGTTGGCCTGTTTTTACCCGTCCATGAGTTTGGTGTTGTTTTTGCGCCAAATTCATGAACCGGTAGGGCCCTTCTTTTTCAAAATACCATACGTGGGCTTCATTCTATGAATTTTATCCTTCAGCGGTACCACCCTCGACCTCTTCTACGTCACAATGAATCTGGCGTTGTTCCTGCGTCAGATTCATGATCCTGTTGGACCCTTGGAGCGGTGTGTGGGCATGTAGTAGCCCACATGGAAGACATTGCGCCTGTAATACCAAACGCCTGAACTATGGGCGTCCAAAACCGAAAAGGTTTTGGCGTGGGCGCTTTCTATCAATTATCCCAAGCAGGTTCATGTGTCATGTGGGACTCCTCTTGGCCCTGGAAGCTTTTCAAACCTTGAAGGGAAAAAAAACACCCGCAAACTCGAAATGAGCAATTTCAGACCAAAAACATCCGTTGGGCATTTTCTTTCCACCTCTGAGGCTTTGACACCACAGCCGACCCCTTTCAACATGAAACTCGGTCTGACACCACGACCGTCGGTACTTCCATTGCCTTTTCCAATACGGTGCGGTTTTCTTTGTTGAAGCGTGTTTTTTTTGCCCATTCGATACTCGAAGGTGACATGCACTTACGTATTATCTCCTTAAACTTTCTGCGCTCAAGATCAATTTGCACAACCTTCCGAAGGGGGTAAAAAAAAAAAAAAAAAAAAAGGAGCTAAAAAGAAAGAAAGTATTCTACTTCTTGGTCAGCTTCTTTCCCCACCGGATCACAATCCCAATTGGTCCAAGGCTCCAACTTGAAGCCCAAGGACAATTCCCAAATTATTAATTGCCCCCTTGTACACAAATCCAAAATTTTGGATTGCGAAAGGGTTTTCAAGCCAAGAGTGAGCCGACTGCTGCGGCACAGTCCACAAATCTTTATTTTACTTTTTGTTTTTTGCAAACTCAGCCTCCAGTTTACATACCATCACATGGCCATTCCACCATATGATCTACTCTATGCTGCACAGTCTCCAGTACCTCCTGGTTGGGTACTACCTGCCTACGCTGCCTCCCTATGGTGCAAAGGCCATACCAGATGTTTTCCTCTTATGCAGGGAAGTTTAGCATCAGTGCAAAATCTGCAGATTGAGTCGCCTCAGTGCAGAATCTGCAGATTGATATCAGCCCGAAGCCCCTGAGTCTAAGACCGAATGTTGTCTACAGTCAGGCCCAGGAGCATCGCTTCCTACTGGATACCTTCCACACCCTTAAGAGACCCAGACGACTTGCTGGAACATCCCTATCGGACCTCTAGTAAATTTTACTTATGTCCATGGCCGCTACTCTACTCTCAAATTCCCAATGTGTCCCTTCTGCTAACTTTTCATCATGTCGCTGGTCCTACCCCTTCTCTACTTTGTCCTTGTAAGGGGCACAACCGCACACCACACCCAACAGGGTCAGCATTTGGACTCAAACTTGGAGTACTTGCCATACACACACATTAGCGGCAGATCACACAATGTCAGTGTCACGTACTCAAGAGACAGCAAAACTGACACAAAATTCGAGCTCTTAGCAATCAGATACATAAGCCAATATTTTGTTAAAAATCAGCAGAATCCTTGGACTGCATGTATGCAGGTCATTGCGCAATAAAAAACGTGTGGTAACCTTCGTGTCCCCCCCTTCCCCTCCCCTCCTGAACCAATCAGCACATGCATTCGAGCTGCTCGAGGCTTCATTTGCCTATGGTCCGAGTCCTTGATAGTTCGTTTGTGGTCCTTGGGACAGGCTTGGTAGCTATGTCGTGGTGGATGACATTCGTGAAAGATTTGACCGACCTGGCCACAGTTGTAGTGTGTGGTCCGCTTCATTGACATCCTCCCCCGTTATTCCATCCTCCTTTTCCATTCTTGTTCCTGTTTGAAATTCCTCCTCCACTGTTCCACTTCAACCCGTTCTCATTATTCCATTCTCCTAATCCTCCTCCTTCGTTTCCGTTATTCCATCCTCCTAATCCTCCTCCTCCATTTCCGTTATTCCCCCCTCCTAATCCTCCTCCTCCGTTCTCGTTATTTCAACCCCCCCCTGTGTCGTACCCGTCGGGATGGTGGTCCGTCAGGATGCAGAAGAGGGTTGAGGAAGGAGGAAGTGGAGATGGAGCTGGAAGGGACAGCGCAGCTCCGACACAGACTCAACACGACACAAAGTCCAACAAGTGCAAAGTGAAGAATGGTCTGAAAAACAGATAACAGCTGGGGTATAACCCCAGCGGACTGACTGGACTGGACTAGACTGGCATGGTACTGACAGTGGTACCACGCAGAACTGAACTAGACTGGAACAACACACGGCCTGTGACGTCAGGCCCAGGCTGAACTGACAAATAACCGAAGAGGCCCTGGTTGTAGGTCAAGGTAGATGGAGGCCCGCTACACGATCCGCAAACATGTAATGGATCGCAAGAGCCATAAACACACTATCCGCAAAAACACCGGAACACTACAATAAAGAAAACTGAGAAATCTAGGACGTGGAGCAAACTCCATGCGGAGTCCATGCGATGCAACCTAAGCTACATAATGTCAAATGAAAAGCAAATGTCTAGTATACACATCCTAACTAACAACAGAAAATGAAATGTAGCATGATACAATCCTAAAGTCCTAGAGGCAATGCCCTCAGTGCTGAAAAAAAAAAGAGCAATATGTCACAAGATAATGTTATGTCGCATGTGTGTCCGAAACTCGATTTCAACGGGAGTTTGCCGTTGAAAGGTTCAACGGTTGTCGAACCCCCGTTACAACGTTGTGCTATACCGCATTAGAACGCGGTATAACGCGGCCCGCAAAAGTTTTTTCACAACAAAACATAAAAACCAGAGAAACAGACCAAAACCAGAGAAATCCTATAGACAGAAAAACGTCAATGGAACATAGCATTTTTTTAGAAGTAAAGGTGGATTTTGCACCGTTTCGTGCGCAAATATCATCGACCCCCCCCCTAAAAATCAGTAAATATTCGAGACCGACAACAACGTGGAAAAAAAAACCCATTTTGGAGGCGAACATACGACTCCTACTCATGGCCGACGAAAAGATAAATTGGAGATTTCAGTGCATAACGAAACGACCAGTCAATACTGTACATTGGAAGTAGTATTTTGTTTTAAAACAGAAGAGCCTTTTCCAGAACCTAATCCAAGGATGTAAAAACTAACCGAAAACCTGGCAAGCCGAACAGAGCCTCTTTCTTTGCACTCATAATAATAAGGAAATAGTAGCTTGAAAACGAAGGTAGTAAAAAAACGGGATCCAGAGGAAAGCAAAAAACAGCCAACGACAACTGATTTCAAATCTTCAAAAGTTGTGGACAGCCGATTGACCAGATTCGATCGTCACGAAAATTCAACGACTTCCAAACACAACCTTATAGGCCTATAACGCGAATTTGCGCAAATTCAGAAAACAACCGAATTTCACGAGATTTGAAAGAGACCCTCGAAAATTCTTTCGAAATTCAAAAACCACACTTTTCGAATTATAGGCCTATAACGACTGTTTGAAAACGAAACACGGACAAAATAATTTTAGTCCGCAATCGATCAAGTGTTTATAGCCCTATAAACGCAATTTTCAACATCACGGAAATTCAGCGAAATTCAAACACGACCTTAGATGCCTATAACGCGAATTTTAAGAAAGTACAAAAATAGCATAATTTTAGTTCATTATCGGTCAAGTATTTAAAGCCCTAAAAACACAGTATTAAAAGTCGCAAAAATTCAACGAAATTCGAACACGACCTTATAGGCCTATAACGTGAATTTTAAAAAGTAGAAAAATAACATAATTTCGCGATAATTTGACATGAAGCTTGGCGGGCGTTAAAATTTTAATCCGTAATCGGTGAGGTGTTTGAAGCATTGTAAACGTAATGTTGAACGTCGTAAAAATTCAATGAAATTCAAACACGACCTTGTAGGTCTTTAACACGACTTTGCAGAAAGTAGAAAAGAGCATAATGTCGCGAGAGTTTGAATGACAAACCGCAAATCGACAATTGTTCATGTGACAAATGTTTTGGTCAAAAAATGAATGACAAACCGCAAATCGAAAAACTGGAACTCAAACGGCAAATCGTGAGTCAATTTTCAAAATCTCAAAATTGTAAAGTGAAAAACCGCAAAGTACATTTGGAAAAGATCGTGAAAACAAAAAGGTAGGCCATACGTGCCTGACTGCAAACTGCGACCTGCTGTTGTACAAATTTACAAGAATTTACAAGCCGCTAACGACTAGACTCAGATAACAAAAAGGTTGGCCACACGTGCCTGGCTGCGAATTGCGACCTACTGTTGTACATATTTACAAGAATTTACAAGCCGCTAACGACTAAACTCAGATAATCTATTGAATAGCGACAAAAGGAAACCTGATCTAATGCGGAAGCAGAAATGACCTCGATCTCGATGACACTCTGCCAACCTCCGAAGCAATCGGTTCCTAGAAGGTCTTCCTAGTCGACATCCTCCGTTGCCATGGAATTCAACATCTCAAAGATCTTTTGTCTGGTCAGCGAGAAAAAGATCCTGTCTGTCTTCAGTTGGAAGTTGTAACAAAGAACGCCGCAGCTCCAGTCATAGACGTCCTCGGAAGGCTCTCTCGTAGTCTTGAACTGAGGATTTGTCTTGAACTGAGGATAGTAACCCTCTCCTTTCTCACGTTGTGCAAACCAAACAACTTTGAGCCGTTTACCTGCTAGCAGCTCGACAACCTTGCCAATGTGGTAAGGTTTGCCTCTCTCTTCCTGCCCCGAACAAGCTCGTAACGCGATGAAAGTGTTGACCTCGAGATCGTCGTACTTTCCGTCTTTGTCCTCTCGAAAATGTCTGCTCTTGCGTGCGCCGATGTAGATGGGTCTCTCAGGAGGGAAAAGATCATCCCAGCGTTGGTCAAAGCCATTAGCGGTTGGTGGAACTTCTTCACCTGCTCTGTCGACATCAGCTGTTACAGAGGGCCACGCAAAAGACTCTTAGAGGTTTGTGTCCTCAAGGTCGAGAGTTTCCTGCGTTGCTATGAACTTTTTCCACCATTCAATGTTGTGGGGTTGAGCGTAATGCGATAGGGCATGTACGTTGGCTTTCAAGGCGGCGATGGAAAGTACATCATCGTCAACCTTGAATTTCGAAGATCCTCCCGCTTTTCGATTACGAACATGACCTTCACTGCTGACGACCTTATCACGCCTCTCGTCCTCACCCGGACAAGTAAATCGATATCTTGCTTCCAAAGATGGGATTGCATACTTTGGCGAAGCCTGAACTTGTCCTGTTGGCTCTGACTTGAAGATGTCTAGACCTTCTCTGTCGTTCGGCCACCACTGTGAGTTATGATATTGCTTGCTCCAAATGCGCACCTCCCTGTTATCGTTGCACTTGATTCGGAAATGTTGGTTAAAGCTAATATCATTGACATTATGTAAATGATCCTGAACGTACAACTTCCAGTCCATTGTTTCCGTCATCTCCTCAACGTGCACGCCATAATCTTGTTCTACCTTGTACGATTCCCTAATCACGTGTTGCAACTCAGGAAAATCGAACGCACCATGTGCAGCTAGCTTTCTCGAGAAACAGCTGAAGATCTGGTCGATGTCCTTGTGCGTGTGACCTACAAGAAGAAAGTTTAACTTAACTTTACTAAACATTCTCATTTTCACCAAGAACACGAGATATGACAACACAAATTTGTTCTTGTTCTCTTTCGAAGTGTTATCAAGTGTAAGATACAAGACTCTCGGAAATGGTACAGGAAGTTGAGAAATCTGACGATGAAGAACAATTAGCATGCAATTAGAATCTGATTTGAAATTGTCAAAGAAAACAGTTACAGAGGTGTTCGATGAAAGTCCTAGCACCTTAGCCACAACCACGTGAACTTTCACAAAGTTCCCTTCTTTTAGTTTCGAACCCTTTGGAACTTATGGCGACATTGCGACATACTCTGACGGATGACTTGAAGCCTTATGGCGATGCTTACTGAGTTTTTGTCTCTCTTCTGCTTGCATTAACCAGTGCTTCTCTAGTGCCTTGCCAAACATTTCTTCGCAAAAAATAAAACAAGCGGTTACTTTGTCAAAACATGTTAAAGAAAAGAGAGAAAGCGCGATGAAGGGCCTTAAAATCGAAAGCAATGATTAGACAAAGTATTATAGGGCTATAACTCAGGAAATTCAGTCTACAAGTGTCGTGCATCATAAAATTCGAAGTTTGGGCAAGGCAACGCAGACGTCACTAATAACAAGGGCTTTAAAATCGAAGACGGCTAAGAGGTAAAGTGTTAAAGGGCTTTTACTCTGAGAAGTTGAAGACGATTATTAGACAAAGTGTTATAGGGCTATAACTCAGAAAAGTGAGTCCACAAACGTCGTAGAATCTTCAATTCATTCTTCCCTTAAATTTCTGTTTTGATTGACTGAACGAGTTCGGGGAAGGCAACGCAGACGTCACGAAGACGATTACTAGATAAAGTGGTAAAGGGCTTTAACTCTGAAAAGTCGAAGACGAATAAGAGACAAAGTGTTATAGGACTATAACTGAGACAAAGAGAAGATGTTTAACTATTTCTTTACCAAACTTTCTACTTTCATAAGAATCCTTCCCAGTTTGCGCTGACACTAGATTCATTTTTCTTTCTACACGAAGAACATTTAGAGAGAGAGAGAGAGAGAGGAAGAAGAAGAAGAAATAGGAGAGCCGAAGAAGAGTTCCATGAGAGTCCTTCCGTAAATGTGCAAGTCACAGCCTCTACTTTCTGCAAAAACAACTTAAAGGGATATAATTCAAAACAATCAGTCGCGCTGTGACAAACATCAAAGAATGAACACTGAGAGAGAGAGAGAGAGAGAGAGAGAGAGAGAGAAAAAAAAAAAAAAAAAAAAGGGTCAGGAAGATAGGGGGAGAGAAAATAAGCACTGAGGTTATGTCATTACCTTGTTCGAAGGCACTTGTTGCCTGTGAACGGCCTGTCTTGAATTTCAGACATGTGGAACAGACCGAGAACCTCTTCAATGCAGGAATAAGAATTTTCAGACAGTGAACCCTCCAAATGGTCATAAATCTGGAACGGGAAGGAAGAGTCTTATTCGTGTAGAGCTCTTTGCAGTATCGCTTGAAGAAGTCGTACACGTCTGCGCCGGAGAGTATCTGAAAGATGAAACTGGTCGCTATTTGGCATACTCTCTGTATTGTATTGGAAATATTCATGCAACCAGGCGAGAATTTGTTGTGATGAAGCAGATAATCCGACTGATCCTTTGTTTGCATGCTCGTACAACACCATTCCTTCTCTGAATTCTTTGCGTATCTTTGCAACACGTGTAGTCGAGCATCCGTACAGCTTTCCTCACAATTTTGTGCAAACCTTTACACCGTTGAACGTCACTCGTCACTCTTAATACCTTTAAATCTCCCTCATCCGAAAAGTACGATGCAGCCCTCATCTCTGCGAGAAAGAAGTTGAGTTGCTCAGGTTGTTTCATCGCCCAAAATTCTTCGCGCTTGTAGAAAACATCTACCGCTGTGAACTTCTTGTAACAGTTGACCTTGCAGCAATCTTCCTTCAGAACTAGTTCGACATTCTTTATGTTCACGTGGTAGTTAGCTTTCTTGTTGTACACACGTACGTTCCTGCCGCGCTTTCCCAAGTTGTAAGGAGGTTTCTCACTCTTGCTTGATTTGTTGTACAGTCCTCTTCTCACCTCCTGTGCTATTATCTGTTTCGCTTCTCCTAAAAGATCTCCAGATAGACTCTTCTTGAACATGTCGACATCGATTCCCGACTCGTTCTTCCCTTCATCATCCTCAGAGTTTGTGTCTTCTAAATTGGCATCCTCGCTCGTTTCCTCCTCATCATCATCGACGTCGCTCGATTCACCCTCCTCATCATCGTCGTCACTAGGTTCCTCTTCCTCAGTGTCGTTGTCACGCAATTCTTGCGCCACGCTGTCGTAGAGTGTTTCTTTCATAACAAAGTTCTCGCTCATGTCCTGTACATCGTCTCTCTCTCTAGATTGTTTGCCTTCAGCGTTCGGGCACTGACGCTTCCCTGGACGCTCTATCTGGATTGTACTCCCCGTTTTGCCAGTTGCGCAGAGACCCATCACTGTGTTTGCTGCTCGACATGGCGCAATAACCTTTCTTGTTATCGTCTTCGATCGCGGACGCTTCGGAAACAAACAGATATTGGTGTTCATCTCACCAGTTGCACTGAGCTTTGGTAGAGGGTTCTGCTTCTCGCCTCCGCGTGTACAACATTGACGTAGGTCCGGAAATCACCTTCCATTCTTCGTCTTGACACTCTTTGCATCAACACTCTTCTTACATTGAGAAAGGTCTGGAAACCATCTCACGTGGTTAATCTTGTGAGTACTCTGAGTAAATCTTTCCGTTAAAGAATCCATGGCAGGAACATATGATACGACAACCTATCTGGCATCTAGAAATGACGATGGCGTCACCTACAAAAGAGAAAACTCGGTGTTAGTGCGAGAAAGTGTGTCAGAGAACGGCCGGAAGAGCGTCGCTAACGGGCGTAGACTTCTTGGACATGGAAAATATGATATGACAACCTATCTGGCATCTAGAAATGACGATGGCGTC
>BFEA01000488.1:163717-178035 GCA_003427395.1 Chara braunii
TTTTTAATTTTTTTTTAAATCCTAAACAAAGTCGGATTCAAAAAAAAAAAAAATGGGGTTGTAGGGCTTAAAATTTCCTACAACCCTATATTTGTTTTTTTTTTTGTTTTAGCTATTATTTAATTAAGGAAAATTCGTGTAAAATCGGGTCCGAGGTGCGGACCAGGTAGGCCGTGGATGCGGACCCATTTGGGTCCGCGATCCGAGCTCGACCCTGCGGACGTGTCCGCGAGTGTTACATAGTTGGTGACCTCAGTTTGAACATCCATCTGAGGGTGGTAAGACGATGAGAAGCGGAGCTGGGATCCGTACGCCTCGTGTAGGCGTCGTCAGAATGTGCCGGTAAAGCGAGGGTCACGGTCGGAGATGATGCTCTGAGGAAAGTCGTGATCTCTCACGACTCGGTCGAAGATGATGTCGGCGACCTCACGAGCGCTAATGCGATAGCGGCACAGGACAAAACGTGCACGCTTTGTGAAGCGATCGACGACGACCAAGATAACATCATGACCGGGCTCAGTGGGTGGGCGGAGGGGACCAATGAAATCCATCGAGATGAACTGCCAACGACCCTCGAGTATGGGTAAGGGTTGAAGTAACCCATACGGAAGGTGGTTCGCACTATTCACCTCATGGCAGGTAGGACACTCCTGAATGTCAGCTTTAACGAACTCCTTGAACTTCGGTCAGACGTAGAAGCTGCAAACACGAGCCAACGTCTTGTGGAAACCCATATGACCAGCAGCTGCCTGGTCATGGAACTCTGCTACAGCCTGGACACGACTTTCTCCGGTGGAAGAAACGCAGATACGTGGTTCTAGCTGACCGGATCTGCCAAGCCAGTACACGAGACTGTTCTCACCGAGGGAGCGTGAACGAACGGTCTTGCCACTCCGAAATGTCGCGTGAATTACGCGATAATCGGGGCAGTGACGACACTGAGCGCGACATGCGTCGATCAAAGACTGATGAACAGTGGTGATGAAGATGGCAGCAAGACGGATGGGTTCCTAATTGTGATCAGGACGGCGGGACAAGGCATCGACGATGCGATTTGTTTCACCCTTGATGGGTTGAGTGGTGAAACTGAACTCGGATAAGTCACGCCACAAACATGCCTGTCGAGAGGAAAGTCTGGATTTCGTGAGGAAAGTATGGACAACTAAGTTGTCCGTGCGCACAGTGAAGGGCGCCAATGCCAGGTAGCATAAACTACTGCGAGAACCTCACGCTCATCGTCAGTGTAGTTTATCTCGACAGGCAGTAGTTGACGGGAGTAGAAAGCGATCGGGCAATCCCCAGCACGAGGCTCAACAGTCCCATCCTCCACGATGGTCGGGAGTAAGTAACGGGAGGACTGTCAGTGGACGGAAGTGGTGGGAGGGTAGGCGTCAGTCGAGAAGCGGTGTCAGTAGGAGGAGGGGGGGGAAGGAGTAACATGAGGATAAGGTGAATCAGAAGGAGAGGGAAACACGTGAGAAAGTACAGCTCCTACTGCAAAATCTGACGCATCAGTGGTGACGATGAAGGGGCGATCAAAATCGGGGAGGCGAAGAACCAGTGCACAAGTCACCGCCTTCTTAAGGGCGCGGAAGACGTATTCGCAGAGGGGTGTCAAAAACCACAATGGGTTCTTCTAGAGGAGGGTGGAGGTAAGGACGTAGGAATACCTAGCGTATCCCTAGATAAAATTACTATAGTAACTACGGAGGCCTAGAAAACTATGAAGCTGCTTGGCAGATGTGGGGACGGGTCACTCTGTAATAGTAGTGATCTTCGCGTCATCCATGTGGACACCCTGGTCAGACACATGGTGTCCTAGGAAGTCCACTTTGCACTGGGCAAAGCGGCACTTACTAAGTTTGGCATAGTAGTCATGTTTGCATAAGCGCTGCAAGACATCGCGGAGGTATCTGAGATGGTCTTCTAAGGTACGCATGTAGACCAAGATGTCGTCCACATATACGAGAACGTATTCCTCAAGGATATCCCTGAAGATGTCATTCATCGTTGTTTGGAAGGTGGCGGGTGCATTGGTGAGCCCAAATGGCATCACCGTGAACTCGTAGTGGCCGAAGCACGACTGAAAGGCGGTCTTCGGTTGATCCTCTGTGGCAACGCGGATCTGGTGGTAACCGCAACGAAAATCGATCTTCGTGAAGAAGCGGTTGTCTATCAGACGGTCAAACAGCTCATTCGCGCGAGGCATGGGATAGTTGTTCTTAACCGTGCAACGGTTAAGACCGCGTTAGTGAATGACGAGGCGGAGAGTTTCGTCCGCTTTGCGAGCAAAGAGGACGGGTGCACCCCAAGGGGAGTTACTGGGTTTAATGAAATCCAGTTGAAGGAGCTCCTCAAGCTAACGCTCGAGTTCCGTTGCGTCTAGAATCGAGAGTCAGTACGGTGCCTGATGGTGACCACGATAGTCAGGCACGAGCTGGATAGAATGCTCAACACCACGCATCGGAGGGATTCCGCTGTATGAGAAATACGAGGGGAAAACGTCACGGTACTCTCGAATCAGTTCGCGAACGGTGTGCTCTAAGTCAGTCGTGAACCCGTGAACCGTATGAGTTCCTCAATGTCTGCGTGACTGCGTCGGCACGAGACGCATGTGTGGACTCGACAGTCGCCGGCACAGGGGCCTGAAACGTGGAGGGGGTATCCGCAGGCTGACGGGTGGACCTAGAGATTGGAGCCACGAAGATGGAGGACGAGTCAGGGGGATCGGACTCTAGAGAGATGAGCTCAACCTCGGGATAGAATGGATCATAGCGAAGAAGATCCATGACGTTCTCTGAGTACAATGTGACGTTCTCCTGTCGTACGAAGTGAGCAAACTGACGGGGGGAAATGAAGGCGATGTTGGGGTGGGACCCTGAGGGACGAGGGTCCTAAGGAGGTAGGTCGGGAGGGGTGTCGCCCGTGGTGCCAATGACGGGAACGCGATGGGTCTGACCACACTTCGTTTTGAGGACGAGTGTCTCGGTCGCCCATTCGGCCTCTGTGTCACGGAACCAGCAAGACCAAGGAGTGCCAAGGATAAAGTCGTACCCCGTTTCCAACCCTTCGAAGTATGCAGAGGAATGGTAACGATGAGGCGACTATGTACTCTCTGATGGCTGGAGGGTGAGGGAGAAGTGGAGGTCGGGGAGCGTCTAATCGAAGAAGCGCAGCGTCTTGTTATCTCCGAGGGTAACGGAGATGGGAGAGCGGGACCCAGAGGTAACTAGGCAAGCTTCCTCAACTACTCGAGGGTGAATGAAATCTCCATATGAGTCAGAGTCTCATAAAGTGTGGTACACCCTCGTAGATGTCCCTTAGCGAATAGGGATGATGAGGAGGGTGCGATCAAGGTCAAAGTGTAGAGTGAGAACACGACGCAAGACGTTTACGTGTCTTGTGAGTCACTCCTGACGAGCCTGAAGAATGTTCAAATCTAGGGGAGATGACACAACATCATCACGAGTCGCCAGCTGAGCGCTACAGCGGGTTGTGCGAATGGTGCGACGCGTCGGAAGTCTCGGAGGGGAAGCACTAGATACGGCGGTCTGTTGTAGGGCAGACGGTACCTCGACAAACGACGGGGCAGAGAGAACTGCATCTCTTGTGTCTTGAGGATCCTCTGGTGGGGTAGCCAAAAGGGCAAACCACGACTCGGTGGTCGGGAAGCCGGCTACGTGCAAGGCCTCAACGGTACACTACACCGTGGTGGTTGTGTGGGACTGGCCGGGCGGGGCCGGGGGGCGACTTAGATCGGCGCTGACGAGAAACGTCAGCATAGTGCCGATCGAGGGCAACATGGTATGGACACCGTGAGGATGTGTGTCCATCCTAACGGCAATGAAGGCAGCCACAACAGGCCTTAAGGGCGGCCCGTTCCTCAGGGCCTAAAGTTCCGCGAGGAGGGACAAAGCCCTGCGAGAGGTCTATCTAAGGAACCGTTAATGTGCGGGCACCATCCTGTGCAGCCCGACTACGTTCACAACCCATGGCAAACATGGCCATCTACAGGCGCTCGGCCACCGGGACAGTTCGTCTCGAAGCTCGATGTCCTCGGGGGCATCCCCAATGGTAGGCTCGAGCTCCGCTGAGGCGTCCTTGCCATACTCAAGAGAACTTTAGTGCCGAGAGAATAGCGCTCCGGGTTGAGCTGGTCAGCGAAACCCGGAGACGAAAGAGGAACGACCGTGAGTAGTTTAGCGAGACTGGGTGGTGGTGGCGGATCGAGATAAGGACGGGACGTCGTGGAAGCGACTCCGCATCCTCTGGTACTGTCTAGCAGCCTCTTAGGCCTGCTCCACGTAAGAGAATGACTGCCTCCATAACTCCAAGCGGACCTCGGGTAGGAATGTATCATCACAAACAAGGCGGGCATCTTGAAACGCCCGGATGTGACGCTCGAGGTCAACCGGTGTAGAGGACCCGGACCATCGGGTCTTTGTGACGAGGTCTAAGCCGTTAGCGACGTCGTGACGAGCGCCAAAGCGGACCTGAAGGAAGGCCGCAAAGTGTGCAAGAATAGGGACCTCACCCACGCGGAGGCGCTGGGTATAATAGTCCTCCCACACAGTGGAAGGACTGCCTCGCAATTTGGTTGTGAGCACAGCGCACCACAACTCCTGACGGGTGGTCGTCAGGGAGAGCGTGCGTTATGCTATCTACAACCAGCGAGACACGCGGGATGTGCCATCATACTTGGGAATGTTTGAGGTGCGCATAGGAGGGTGGAAACCGAGGCACCTGCAAGGCCGCGGCAAGAATCAAGGTCACTGCAGGGGCAGAGGTGGGGGAAGGGTGTGAAATGTGGCCACTGGCAGATTGACCAGCCATTGTGGAGGCAACAGTCGCGGGCAGCTATCCCGGAATAGCCAAGTAGGAGGGGAGAGGCTGAGGAGTAAGTCGAGGGAACCGAGTCTGCATCATGGGGGTCGAAGGGGTGGTATAGGAAGAAAAAGGGTGAGCAACCTGTAATGGGTGAGGTTGTCTCAGAGCAAGGATCTCCCGCCATAGCCAACGCAATGGTGATCTCTTAAGTGACCATTCGCTGGGCGTGCGAGGTCGGGGGTGGAGGAGGCGGGGGGGTTATCCCACCGGGAGGAGGAATCCCAGACTGCAGGGTACCCTGTTGTAGGGGTAAGGGGACGAAGGCGGGGAGTAGTGGATGGAACCATAGTGCTACGACCGGTGTACGGAGCTGGGAAGCAGCACCGGAACAGGTTGATAAAATTGTCCGTCCAGATGATGGTCTTTGGACCGCAGGGCCTACGACAGCAGCAGAGACGGTAGGGGCGGCAAGGTTCGGGAGAACTGACGCAACAGACGGAGTGGTCTGACTGGCAGCAGCGCTCATCACAAATGAGAGGGAGTGTTGGGCCTGAGCCTCAGGGGAGGGAGAACCACCATGTTCATTTCGCTGGAGTCGTAGGGAACCGGTCGGTGAGACGGTAGGGGATGGGGTGTGAGAATGGGATGGGGAGCGATGGGGAGAGCCTTTGAGGCGGTTGACCTCAAGGGCAAGCGCATTGATTTCCACTTGCAACGGTCCAAACGCACTAAGTTGCGCTTGGATCGATACAAGGATGGCATGAAGGTCCATGGTGTCCGCATGGGCCTGACCATGAGCCGCTGGCTGCCCGCTGACCTGGGATGTGGACTACGCCGCGGTGATCTCCTCAGCTGTAGCCCTATCTGTAGGAGGTGGAGGGAGAGAGGTAGACATGGTGGGAGGTGGGGGGAGAGATGGGTTGTGGTATGGGGACAGGGGACCACCAGTGAGAGGGAGGGGACCGTGATAGCTAAGTGGGTAGTCGTGGGTCGGCTCGCCCCGTGACCAGCGGGTCGTGCATGAGATGTTGGCACGAATCTGGTCGAGGGGGGAGGAATTGTACGGGTCCAGGGTGCCCGACGAGAGGAGGCGGGAGAGTAAGGGGGTTATGAGAACCCCAAACCCTATAGAAACCCTAAGAAAACCCTAACCGGGGTTTGGGTGGTTAGGGTAGGGTAACGGCGACCTAATCAAGAAAGAAAAATAGTAATCATGGAGGGGAGGGGAAGAGAAAATAAAATAAACAGTGAAGTTTTGAGATAAAAATAAAAACAATAAATAATAAAAATCATTAAAAATATTAAATAAACAAAATGTGAAGAGAGAAGTAATACTTATTTTTCGAAATTTTCGGCAGCATTTCCCTACCCCCCAACGGGTCAAGAATGTGCCAAGAGGAAGGAGAGACCAAGATGAGCACACTAAAGTCCAAAATGCCGCAAATTATAAATTTCAGAAAAATAAACAGAAAAGAAGGTTGGGAATAAGATAATTCGAATTTTGGAAAAAAAAGAGGAAATATAAATCAAAAGAAAGATAAAAAGAAGAAAAACAAAAAAAATTCAAAGTTGGGGGGGATGGGGATGAAAAGTGAAGGAGAAAAGAGAGACATAGGCGAGAGAAAAAAAAAAAGTGAAGGGGGAGATAGGGAAGTGATGGGGTTGTAGTTAGGGGAGAGAAGGGGGTAGAGGAGGGTGAGAGAATGAGAGAGATAGGGATGAAAAACGTGAGGATGGGTAGAAGAGATTAGTCGAAGATGAGTGGAGAGGGGAGGAGAGAAAAAGGGTAGGGGGAGAGTAGGTTAGTGGGTGGGATGGTGATACCAAGCTCTTGGGTGGCCAGGAGCAGAGCACTACCAAGATCCACAGGATCCTGTCCTTCAAGATGCTGCTGGCCTGCTGCCGTAGCATTAGAAGACAATGATGATGATGTTTCAAGGTTGGCTGAGATCTTGATCAGCCACCTAACTGCCACAGTTGCACAGCCCCCAGCCAAGGGGGAATCTTGAACTGTTGCCAAACTGCTGCTGCGGCAGTGGAAAAATAGTGAAGAAAATATATAATATATGTATGTGGCGCAGCCCCCTAGCCAGGGGGGTCTTCAACCTCCACGGCAAGCTGCCACGTGGCACTGCAGATGGCCACGTGCTGTTGTCGTGCTGGCCGGTGCTCGTTGCGGGCGGAAGGTAAATAGCTGGCACAGCACCTCTTCAACACAAGAGTGTCGTACTACTGAGCCATAGACACACTGTGGCCAGTATGCTATAGTGGTGGCTACGCACGCGCATGGCCAGCAGCTGCCTAGGTTTAAACCCTGCAACAGCATGCATCCCGGATCTTGATAAAGATAATCCGGGAGCGGGGCGGGGCAGCGTGGGCGCGTGGCGCGTGCGTGTGCGGCGGCCTACGGTGGGGGCCAGGGTGGGTGGGAGCGGGAAACGTTCCCGCTCTGATACCAGTGTGCTGGACCCGCCGGGATGGTGGTCCGTCAGGATGCAGAAGAGGGTTGAGGAAGGAGGAAGTGGAGATGGAGCTGGAAGGGACAGCGCAGCTCCGACACAGACTCAACACGGCATGTACTCCAACAAGTGCAAAGTGAAGAATGATCTGAAAACCAGACAACAGCTGGTGTATACCCCCAGCGGACTAACTGGACTGGCCTGGTACCGACAGTGGTACTGGGCAGGACTGGACTGAACTGGAACAGCACACTGCCTGTGGGGTCAGGCCACGGCCTGGTCCCACAGGCCGAACTGGCAAATAGCCGAATAGGCCCTGGCTGTATCCCAGGGCAGATGGACGCCCGCTGCACCCCCTCTTTGATCTCCTTCTCCCCGGTTCCATCCCCCAATTCTTTGGGGTGGGCCGGGTGGACCCGTTCCAAAGCCGAAACCTCCATTTCCTCCATTTCCATTCATTTATTTCTAATTCTTGATAGTGGTTTATCTTCGACGCCCTTCTCCCACTTGGTGATGATCTGCCCGTATTCTTGGGGAAAACTCATAAAACCTGCCCCCCCGCGAAGAAACCGTTGTATCCAACGGGGAAAAAAGTGCAGCAGATCCCAAAATCGCTTTGGGCGTCATTTTTGCACCCTGGCTGGGCCGCTGTGTAAAAATGGCAGGAAAGTGTCTTGCAGGGTGCATAAATGCGGCACCTTTTTCCCCGTTTGGGGGCAAATGGATACAAAGGTTTCCTTGCCGGAAGGTTTTATGACCTTTCCCGCCCCGTATTCTTCAGTCAGTCGTGTAGCTAACTACAGAGCAATTTTCTAGGACTACCCTCTTCCGCTGAATACAACGTACTGTCATTATAGCTATATCTGAGCCATCTTTCAGTCTAGTAGATAGACAGCTACAATGACCGTACCTTGTATTCGGGGGAAGAAGGCAGTACTAAACAAAAAAAAAAAACAAGGGTCACCGAACCAAGTGTACGCCTCCTGCCCGGTTGCCACTGCCCTTACCAATTGGAATGTGGAGAGCCAAGAGCCAACGCCCGCACAAAGCAGGAATGGGCAATACACAAACACAAACACAAACACATGCACGCTGCATGCAAGGCAAACATGCCAGCTATGTGCCAACTCGGAGTCGAGAGTACTCTTCCAAAAGTAGGAAAGGAGAAGAACCAAGATTATCACCATAGGCATCTAAGCTGTGGCTATGGCGTCCGAACCACTGGCCATTGATGGACGGGAGTAAGTCTGGCTAACACCCTCTACCGGCGGCAAGGTCCCACTTGCGCAGATTAGGAGATTTAGGCCGTTGATCTTTGGTATCCACGGTCAGTAACTTCTCTTAATTCGTGCAAGTGGGACCTAGCCCCGGGTTTCGACCCGAGCGAGAGTCCAGCCTCATCAGGAGGGAACGAAAACGAACTCCGAGGTGATGAGCAAATCCTCTTGAACTGTAGGGCCCCGTAGGTTCCTCGTACTACCGTCTTCCCCGAACACAACGCACCCTCATTTTGGCTGTATCTGGCCGGAAATATAGCTTGTATACATTCATTTTTAGGGTAATCGTACCAGTCTAATAAAAATACTGAAATCCTCTTGAACTGTAGGGCCCGGTAGGTTCCTCGTACTACCGTCTTCCCCCGAACACAACGCACCCTCATTTTGGCTGTATCTAGCCGGAAATATAGCTTGTATACATTCATTTGTAGGGTGCCTTATGTTCGGGGGAAGACGGTAGCTATTCCTCTGTAACCCATTTGCCGATAGCCACCAGAAAAATCCTAAGATCCGACAGACCTTTGCTTGCTTCTTCTCCTTCATTCCCCACCACTTTCTCCACCTTCAAATGAGCTTCTCGTTTTTTACCTTTCCTTCTGTTGTTTTTGTTCTTTCCATTTTTTTTAATTTTTTTTTCTCGTTCTTTTATGCATGCCATCCTTCCGTAGGGGTCATTCTAATCACTCTTTATCTTTCCATTTTTTTTTCTTTTTTCTTTTCTTTTTTTGGTAGTAAGCTATCTTTCCAGTTTTAACGGCTGCCCTGAATAACTCTTCCCACATTTTCTGCTCCTCTGCTCTCACCAACTATGTATTTAGGTTTAGGGTTTTGATCAGGAACGAGATACCTACATCAACATTAAAAACACACCCCCCYCCAAAAAAAAAAAAAAAAAAACTCGCAATCTGCAAATGATCGTCGATGATGAGATTTCACTTCACATCACTGTGACTTTACCAGCGGCGATGGCGACAGGGAAAGAGGAGGAGGAGGAGGAGGAGGAGGAGGGAGAGAGAATAAGAAAGACGATGGAGAGGAGACGAAGAGAGAGGAGAGAGGAAAAGCGGGGGAGAGGGAGGGCACGAGACTCAAGACCGGAGGGAGGAAAGTAATAAAGCCTTCCCGCGCCAAAACTTTTGTATTCATTTCAACCCAAACGGGACAAAAGGTGAGACGCACGATTGATGGAGACGCATGAAGGCGCCAGAGAGGCTGGAATCTTAGTCGAGAGTCGGGATACATCCCCATAAAAGATCGGTCGGGACTCGGGACTCGATTGTCTCGGTCGCATGCCACATGTGTCCAATGAAAACAATCTCCAACTTCATGCGCCGTTTCAAACAAATTCATCTGGTGTTGCAGGCCACGTGTCCAACGAAGACATATCCGATTGCATGCCACGTGTCTAAGGCCACATGTCCAAAGAAGACATACCACGTCTTTCAACGAAGACATATCCGACTGCATGGCACGTGTCTAAAAGAAATATCTTCAGTTAGATGCGACGTATCGAGAAAAAGCATCTTCGATTCGAACGGCACGTGCCCAATAACGGCATCTCTCATTGCATGCCATGCGTCTCAAACATCCCAACATCACATTCAAGTTCGGCACGTGTCGAAAGACATCGTTGGTCTTCTTTTCTCTCTGTGCCACGTAATGCCACGTGTCCAACAGCAGCATTGCATGCCATGTGTCCAGCCCCACGTGTCGAATCGACTGCATGCCACGTGTCTCCACAACTGCATGCCACGTGTCCAACCCCTCGTGTCCGACTAAGGCATCTTCAATTGCATGCCACGTGCCCGGGGAAGAGTGTGTCACGTAACCAGCTCGGCATCTCCAATTTCATGCCACGTGTCCAACTCCAGCGTCATCGCCAGCATGACACGTGTGTCCTCGATTGCATGCCACTTATCCAACCCCACGTGTTGCTTGCATGACACGTGTCTCCACAGTAGCATGCCACGTGTGCAACCCGTGTCGAACCCCACGTGGCCAACCCACGTGCGAAAACCTCACGTGTCCGACCCCTCGTGTCCAAAGAAGGCATCTTCGGTTTGCATCCCACGTTTGCAACAAAGACTGTACCCAACTAATCAGCTAGGCATCTCCTTGATCTTATGCCACGTCAAATAAGCCAATTACTTTATTACGAAGAAAAACAGTGAAAAATTGAAGCATTTCGACAGCACGATCCCGTACAGCAGCAGAATCGCTTGCATGACACGTGTCTCGCATTGCATGTCACGTGTCTAACCCCACGTGTCCAGTCCCACCTGCCCAGTCCCACGTGTCATCTTCCTTTGCATGCCACGTGTCCAGCGACGGCTGTGCCATCCGTTATGATTTTTTATTTGTCGACAACCAGCGAAGCGAAGCTGTTGTCCACAGAAAAAAATATCATAACGGATTTAGCGATTTAAAATTTAAAAAAAAACAATCCAGACCTATTTCAATTCCAGATTCAAGAAACGGATATGGCAGCTCTGAACTAGCTTGAGGAAGATAGACATTTCTGTCGGAACCCTAATGAAATTGCCAAAGTATCCCTCTGTTGGCGACGCCCATTGCAGGCTGATCCTGCACTGATGTATACAAGCTACTCTTCCGGTCAGGTACAGTCGCGATGAGGGGGAGTTGTGTTTGCAGTGAAGGGACAGGTACAGTCTTCCCTGCTGCAAACACAACACACGCTCATCACGACTGTACCTGACCGTAAAGATACCTTGTATACATCAGCGCAGGACGAACGTGCAATAATGTTCACCGACAGACCGCACTAGGCAATTTCGTTAGGATTCCAGCAAAAGTGTTGAACAACACACCCTCATCATGACCGTACCTGACAGGAAAGGTACTTTGTATACATCACTTCAGGGATGAGCGGGCAACAATGGTGTTCGCCAAAAGACCTTACTACCATCTTCCCCCGAACACAACGCACGATCATTATCGCTGTATTTGAGGATCTTCCAGTCTAGATACACAGCTATAATGACCGTACGTTGTATTCGGGGGAAGAAGATAGTCCTTCGGGACATACAGAGAGGATTAGCATGGCCTCTGCGCAAGGATTAGAAGGAAAAAAAAAAGAAAAAAAAGAAAAAAAGGACATTACTAAGCAATTTCGTTAGGATTCCATTACGGGGAAAAAAAAAAAAAAAAAAAAAAGTAGGACATTACTAGGGAAATTCGTTAGGATTCCATTACGGTAAAAAAAAAAAAAAAAAAAAAAAAAGAGGACATTACTAGGCAATTTCGTTAGGATTCCAACAGAAGTGTCTATCTTCGTTAAGCTCGTTCAAAGCCGCCATATCCACGTCCTGAATCTCGAAGTCAAATAGGTCGAAATTACGGAAAATCCTCTCCTTGGAGACGGATTTGGGGATGACAACGTGGCCGTGTTGAAGTCCCCAGCGAAGTAACACCTGTGCAGGGGTCCTCTTATACTTAGCCGAAATTTCGATAACGACAGGGTGCCGCAATAGCTCCCCACAGCCGAGGCTCGAATAGGCTTCGATCTGGACAGCGTTCTCACAGCACAGAGCGCCAAGCTGGTGCTGAGTCAGCATGGGATGCAGCTCTACCTGATTAACCATGGGTCTGACGTGGCATGAGCTCAGAAGCTCTCGCAGATGATAATCAGTGTAATTACTGACCCCGATTGCTCTGCATCGGCCCTGTCGATAGAGATCCTCCAGCGCTCGCCACGTGTCAGCTCGTAATTGGCCGTTTCTCTCCGACTTGACATGCATCTTAGCCACCCCCGGCCAGTGGATCAGGTACAGGTCCAGGTACGCAGTATCTAGCCGGCTGCATGTGGCCGCGAAAGCGGCCATAGCGGCCTCATACCCTTGCTCGAGGGGCGAGACTTTACTCGTTATGAAAACCACCTCCCGCGGTAGTCCGCTCTCCTTGATTGCCCACGCAATCTCAGATTCGTTCTTGTAGATCGACGCTGTGTCCACGTGGCGATATCCTGCTTCCAGAGCCCACTGCACAGCCGATTTCGCCTCATTTCCCCGCATTCGAAAAGTGCCCAGGCCGACACGTGGCATCTCCACGCCGTTCACAAGCCGAAGCGTCGGCGCCAGCACCGCGTTCATGGCTACGTAGCTACCCCCGTCTTGCCCCGAAAACAACGCCTGGTTATTATACCTGTATCTGGACTGACAAGTACACCAAATACGGCTATAATGGCCGGGCGTTCTATTTGCGTGAAGAGGGGTGGAAGGGGGGACGTCCAATTAGCAAAAGAGCATCGGAGTAAGCTCCTGAATCTCGACGACTTTTCAGCAGAGATGCAGAAACAAGTTCAATCTCGATTTCCTGCACCTTTCCACAAACCGGTACAGATACAGGCGTTCACTCCAATTCTCTTCGCGATAGTTAGAGAGACCTCTGCCCAGATAGGAACCGCATCCGCACCCCCCTCTCCTTCCCTCTTGTCCTCCTCCGTTCCGCTGCTCTCTGTTCCCCCTGCCTTTGTTTATGCTTTCCTTCTCCTCCCGCCAGGACCAATTGCATCTGTACCCCACTTAAAGATGGAAATACTATACCCGCTATACTCAGTCTCAATGCCAACTTGCACATATACCCCAGAAACGGCCAGCGAAAATTCTCATTCGGCGGCCTATCGCGACTGGTGTGGCACGTGAGTGGCATTATTTTTTATTTTATTTTTTAAAAGGGCGATGGCCTTGAGGTATTATCATCGGACTAACCAGCCCGCGTAAATTCAATCTTGTGTCTAATCTGACAACGGTGGCCTTTTCAGCCCAGGTGAGTGGCATTAGGAGGGCATGGGTTCAATGTTTTTTTTTTTTTTTTTTTTAATGCCCTTTTTTTTTTTTTGCCCTTTTTTTTTTTTAAGGTCCCCTCCTGGGCGAGCTTGGTGCCCCCGAGCGGCACTTTAGCACAGACTGCTGTCCTCGTGGGCTACAGGGTTCCCCTAATACTACAAAGACAATGAAAAAGGCCTCGAAGGCCGCCCTGCCCAGATTCCACAGGCAATTAGCCTAAATAAATAAATACCAAAAAAAAAGGGAAAATTGTCGAATGCCCCTGAAGTTTGTGTTTGTTTGCGATTTACCCCTCCGACGTCCGACTTACCCTGATTTGCCCCTCTGACAGTCATTCAAGTTTCCAAAAAAACCCTGGCATCGTCTGGGCCTGAGACATTTTCAATATGCCCCTACCGGTACCCGCGCCAAATTTCCAGTTTGCCCCTACCAGATAGCCGTTCAGTACAGGCACAAGAATTTCGATGTGCCCCTACTGGTACCGTACATCTCTTAGGTATTCCCTTCTTGACGTTGATGGCAGTAGCGGCTGTTCCCCTGGCCCTGGGAGGCTGGGAGATGTGCTACCCGGGCTTGTGTGTCGTCATATTCGCTATACACTCAAAAAAAGCATGACTGTGCCAATCTGTGAAAGTCCGACTCATCAGGAGGGTGTGTGTGTGTGTGTGTGTGTGTGTGTGTGTGTGTGTGTGTGTGTGTGTTGTGTGTGTGTTGTGTGTGTGTGTGTGTGTGTGTGTGAGAGAGAGAGAGAGAGAGAACGAACAGGTAGGTCTCCAACCTGGTGGCTGGCCTCATGGTAGTCCATCCATAGGATGAGCAAGATCGAATGAATGTATATACCGCTAGAACATGGAAATATACACTATACACTTCCACACACGTGTGTGTGTGTGTGAGAGACACACACACACACCCACACACACACACACACACACAGGGAGACACACACA
>BFEA01000488.1:197268-209281 GCA_003427395.1 Chara braunii
GGGGGGGGGGACGTGGAGCTTACCTGGGCTGTGGTCCCACTAGCAAAGGGGATAGGATAAAAATCCTGAATCTGGCTAGGTCTTCTGCAGAGATACAGAAAAGCAGTTCTATCTCGATKTCCTGCTCCTGTCCTCAAACACGTCCARWTTCAGGCATTCAATCCTATGCTCGTTGCTAATGGGACCACGACCCTGATGGCGGTTGGAAACATGCCTCAAGTAAGTCAGTTCCCTAACCTTTGTAGTTTTTGTATGTTGTTTTTGCTTTTTCTTTTGAATTTTAATTTTCCTTTTTCTTTTATTCTTTTTTTTCCCCCCCCTCCCCTCTGAACGACCTGGGCGTGAACAGTTGCGCCCGTTCGTGATTGAAAACGGGCAGCAGCTGGCGAAAGGCCACCCGTTCTTGGCACTGTTGGTGCCCAGGTGCGGGCTCGTTTGGAGGTGCAAGGTTAGTGAAAAGAAACGAGGGGACAAAGAAATAAAAAGGGTGAGTAAGTAACGGTGACGTATGTGGTCGCCGCCGTGGAACAGGTGCAGCCCCAGGAGCTTCTAGGGGCTGATATGACTGCGCCTGTTCAGTTGGGCATGCAGTCCTAAAATGGCTTGGTACTGCCATTTTGGACTGCGCCTGGCGGTGGATGGCGGCCAGGTGCATTACTAAAGCAAGGGACTTGATGTTCGTAGTGGAACATCAAGATTCCCAACCCTCGATTGAAGTCAGATCGAGGGCTCGGCTCAACCCCGTTTTTTTGGCTCAGGCTCAAGTGGTAGCCCACCACCCCTACCCACCTATAAAAGTAGGGCTGACTAGCAGCATTCTCATTCAATTGAGGTGCTGCCCACACTCTGATTGAGTGTGGAGTGGAGAGCAGCATTATGCTGCCAGAGTGCATAGGGCCAGCGAGTGAGAGGAGGAGTGGAGTGGAAGTCTACAGTGAGAGAGGAAAGGAGAGGCTGCCATAGCCATCGGTCTAAGTGGTGCCAGCAGGAGATGCTGCTGTTTGCAGCAGGTCCTCGGCAAGCGGTGCAGGGGAAACTCTGCCCATTTTACATGGTGGCGGTAGTCATCGACAAGTGGTGCAGAGGAGACTCTGCCCGTGTTGCGTTGCGTCGGCAGCCATTTGTCGTGAGGCGCAGGGGAGGTGCTGTCCGTTTGGTGTGGCAGCGGATGTTTTTGACAGCGCAGGGGGGGTGCTGTCCGCTTGGTGAGGCAACGACAGTGCTTTGGTGGTGATGCGGAAGCGCTGCCGAAAATTTTCGGCAGCAGCAACATTTTTGACAGCGATGCGGACGCTGTCGGATTTTTTGGAGGCACGGGTACGGTGGTGCATCCGGTGGGACCATGCTGTGGAAAATTTGGTACGGAGGCAACGACACTTTGGTAGGACGTGCTGCCAATTTTTTTGGCACGGCGGCGTGGTACCAGTTTCGATGGCGCGGCGAGCGGCAGTCCCGCTTTTAATTTATGATGTGCACGGTCATGGTGGACTATTCTCTCATGATCTGACGGTAGTATGAACACTGGTGCACATTTGGGATTGTGCGGCAGTGGTGTGTGGACCGACACCATGAAAAGAGTGCGGAATGAGCGCACGCGGCAGTGACTATTGGGGCTCGCGGCACCTGCGTTTTTCACCGCGGTCATTTTTATATTTGTTTTTTTTGCAGCGCATAATGCAAGTGGTTTTCAGTTCTGGACCATCTGGTATTGCGGGCGATGATGTGGGATCGACCGGGGCCGCTTGGGATCAATTTGGGACCAAGTGGGACCATCTTGGGGTGCGAACGCAGTTGTTTGAACTGGTGTGGATTGTCGAGTTGGTTTGGCGGTATCCTTGATGGTCAAGGAGCGATTGGGGCTGCATTGGAGATGTTCTGGAGGCGAGATGGGGATTATGGCACAGTGGAGCGACCACAACTGGGAGAGTTGTGAGCCACGCATTTTGGACTTCGGCGACCGTTGTTTTCTTCTGATCAGAACGTTGAACGACTTCCTTGAGTGAGCCGTTTCAACGTCACTCAAGGTTAGTTTGACTCAAACCTCTTCACGCCTGTGTGAACCCACACTTTGCTTGACCCTGTTCTTTGGATGTTCACTGAAAAGGTAAAGAAAATGTGTGTTTGCGTGTGTGAGTGGGAGTCTGACGTGAGTTCGGGTTTGCTTTGTTTTCCTTTGAACTTGTTGCACGACATTCCTGCGTAAATTTTTGTACCTTACCTAGAGTATAATTACGTGTTGCACAACATTCCTGCGTAAATTTTTGTACCCTGTCCCTACTTAGCCTACAATTACGTACTGTTACTACGTACTGTTATGTTGTGCTATTTCATTTTGAGCTCCTTGTGCCTTTATAGGCTATAATTGTGTGTTTGCTCATAAGCCAATTCAAATTTAAGTTACCTGTCCTTGTATAGCCTATAACTACGTACCGCATAATAGACCCACTCATATATAAGTACCTACTTGTTACTTAGCCTATAACTATGAACCGGACCATTCATCTTAGTACCCTCTTCATACGTAGCCCGTTACAAGTCTCGAGCAAGAGTCCCATCTAAATTTCAGTACCTTCTCCGTAAGTTGCCTTACTTTGAGCACCGCACTAAAAAATTGATATAATTTCTCTACCATTTGTCTACTTGCTCTCTTATAAAGCAATGGACTTTAGTCCTACCCTATATCTATGTATCATATCCCTTCCTAGGCTATCATTAAATACAACACTATTATCCAACCTAAAACTGCATGCTCTTTCCCTCCGTAGGTTACAACTAAGTTTCAAGTAAAAGTTGCATTTGTATCATAGTACCAATTTTCTGCATAGCCTGGAACAAAAACATCGACTGCATTCCCACCTCTACAGTAATACTCTATCTTTACCGATGAGTAATGAAGTATCGGGCCATAGTCATACCTAAATTTATGTACCTTGTTCCTGCTATGCTTACAAATAGGCTCCAGACTGCACTCATACCGAAACCTAAGTACCGTTTCCTTACCTTGTGTATAACGAAGTACTTCCTGATTCCAAGCACCTAGCTCCTAAGTACCCCATAAATTTGTACTGGATTAAGGTCACTATGATAGTGATTTTTTTTTTTTTTTTAATTTTTAATTTTTTTTTTTTTTTTTGCATCTGTCCGGGGCTCCATCTATTGGTGGGGAGCTGCACCTGCTGGAAACCGGGTCCAACGTCCCTTAGATACATCAAATGTTTGCACAGACATACATGACGACATTAAAGCACAACCAATTTTATCTACCATATGATCTAGGTGCAAAAATGGCTGCTTAAATGGCTACTTTGTCATAGAGAGCAGATACTTCTTCGCAAATGACGCAGCTACTACAGCAGCCCACAGCAAAGATAATAAGATAATAAGATTGCCATTATCCATTGCTTATGGAGTCGAGTATGACAAGGCTGTAGAATTTGCAGCAGCGTACACCGAAGGCCTTTAGATTGCCAGCGTGACCCCTTTCGATTCTGCAGTCCAAATTGTGATCGCCTTCTGTAGGATTTGCAGCAGCGTACACTGAAAACGTTTAGGCTGCCTGCCTGTCCCGTTTGCACAGACATACATGACGACATTAAAGCACAACCAATTTTATCTACCATATGATCTAGGTGCAAAAATGGCTACTTAAATGGCTACTTTGTCATAGAGAGCAGATACTTCTTCGCAAATGACACAGCCACTACAGCAGCCCACACCAAAGATAATAAGATTTCCATTATCCATTGCTTATGGAGTCGAGTATGACAAGGCTTTAGAATTTGCAGCAGCGTACACCGAAGGCCTTTAGATTGCCAGTGTGACCCCTTTCGATTCTGCAGTCCAAAGTGTGATCGCCTTCAGTAGGATTTGCAGCAGCGTACACCGAAGACGTTTAGACTGCCTGCCTGTCCCCTTTTGACTCAGCAGTCCAAAGTGTGATCGCCTTGGAGACGAGAATTTGGAATCCGTCGCTAGCACCCCCTGACGGCACCATTCCATGTGTTGAAGCCTTACTCCCCCTGTCCCTCTCCCATTCCCCTGCATGGATTGTTGCGTGAATCGATTCGTCGAACATTGGTTGCTCTGGCCTCCCATTTTTGCTGCCCTTGTTGATCCGTCGTTAATCGTAGCCCAGCTGTGTAGTTGGTCAGAGAAAAGGAGCAGGAGAAAGAAGGAGAAGGAAGGAAAGGCGGAGGGGAAAGGGAGGGGGGGAGGGGAGAGAAGAGGGGGGAGGAGACAGGCCACGACGGGGCAACGATTATGTCCGGGTGCACACGCAATGAACTGCAGAAGTTTAAGTTACAAGGAGGGTGGTATGATCACAAAATTAGTTGGGCGGTACGGGACCTGGAAGTCCCCCAGCGATCTGCGCTGCCAGTCGGATTCTTTCTTTCTCCAGGGATTCCAGCAAATATTCCCCTCCCCTCTTAGTTCAGAAAAGGCTTGTTTGGGGTCCTGCCAGATTTGGAGATACGACTGTTGAAGGGCCAATCTGACAGCGGGATCTTTTTCCAGGAGACAGTCCCTCTGCAGTATCCTGCAGGCTTCAGACGTACGGGCTCTAATCTCGTCTTCAATAGCTTGTTGTGCCTGTATCAGCCCAAATTGGTGATCTTTCCTTTCAAAAGAGCACCTTGCTCTCCAGGCCATCATGAGGACCAGCAGTCTCGTATACGTGAAGAGATTCGTGGCAAAGGGGGTCCATTGCGCCATTAGATTATTATTCTTGCCGAGCAGAATGAGCCCCAGGTACCACGGAATGTGAAACGTAGTCAAAGCATGAAATGTCGCATCCCACCATCTCCATAGCTGGGCTACCATCGGACATGCCAGTAAGCAATGTTCCAATGTTGCCCTCGCCGGCTGCGCAGTCCTAGAACAGTAGGTGCAGATGGGAGAAAGGAGGCCTTTCTGCTCAAGGTCTGTATTAGTCACTAACCAATCAGGGGTGGGGAGGCACCTGTGCAAGATCTGCCACTTCAGCGCCCTCAGGGATGTCGGCATAATTTTGGAGTAGGTTGCCCAGGATAAGCTTTGGATCAGATCTGTGTCGATAGGCGAATCTCTCTCCCATCTGTGCAGCAGTCTTTGGTTGATGGGCAGATCCTGGCGGGAAGCCTTATATCCCCTTCGGACAGTGTAATCCCACATGTGCATAGGTTTTTCGCCAGGCCATTCCCACTCGTCCGGGTCGAATGGTAGTCTGGCCACCGACACTGTGGACTCGTAAGCAAGGTACCCGTCTGCCTGGTCTCCCACCACCCTTACGATTATGAGCCCACCCCAATCTTCGGAGATATCAAGGTCGGCATTCCTTGTGAGTTTAGAAAATCACGCCCTCTGCAGGGCGGGGGTGTACGCTTCCAGCTCACATTTCCCCCCGTCATTCTTGTGCACTCGGTAGACCACATGCTGATGCTGATGGGGGAGGTCAGTGTATCTGACAACCCAGTCGTGCTGTTGGACCGTGGGCCCTGCAGTTAGGGTGGCTCGCCAGGCAAAGGGCAGGGCCTCCCTCAACTGGGACAGTTTATCGGCCACATTCTTGACATGCTTCAATGTAGCCTGTATTTGAGTACGGTTGGCCCAGTCGTTTGTTCTGGGATCCCACAGATCCCCAACAGTAAAGATCCCCTTCCTTGCCCACGTTAACCAGTGCGAGTTAGCAGTGAGGAGAAAGGGGGTACCGGTATGATCCAAAATGTGGGGGTTGCCAAAAAGTGGTTGTCGCCACACCGTATGCTACCTGTTTTGTGGGCGTTTGCGTGTCGGGCTGCGTTTTCGCCAGAGTTTGATCATACAAGGCCATAAGGGATCATTCGAGATATGCTGTCTGGCTGCTTGGGCCGGAGTGGTTCCCGACCGCCCCTGCTGGCTCGGGCGCGGGATTGTCCAGTGGCCGTTGGTCAGCCATTGGAACGGATGCACCCTTTTTTTAGTTAATGGTTGCGGGGCCAGGTTGGCTATCTGTATGCAGGCCAAAGGGCCCCAGGGGATGTCATTCTTTAGCAGCAGGCTAACCAACACCTTGAACATCAGGGCATCAGTCTCTCTTTCAGGGTGAAAGATCCTGTATTCCTAGTCCCCCTTTAGACCTTGGTTGGGTGAGAACGTCCCAGGCAACTCTACTCATACACCCTTGGGAATTTGCTTTGTTTTTCCAAAGGTAGGTCGTGAGCCCTTTTCGGAGTCTGGCATACTGGTTCTTTGTTAATGGCCACACCGCCAGTTTATACCAGATTGCAGCTAGAACAGCGTTATTAATAGCCAGAGCCCGGCCCACTAACGAGGTATGGAGGCCCTCCCACCTTGCTAGTCGATCAATTGCTAAGTCCACCAGTGCATCCCCATGATCCGGAGGGGGCCCCAGTGCTGTTAACCTCACCCCAAGGACCCGAATAGCCTCCTCATTTGTCTGCCATTTGACCGCTGGTTGTGGCGGCGGGGGCTGCTGTTGAGGCGACAACCACCATCCTTCTGTTTTAGAGCCCCAATTAACTTTCATATCTTCTGCGAGCGAGAACTGGTGGATAACGTGGGAGAGGGCCCGAATGCTGTCAGCATCAGCTTTAATGAGAACCGTCAAATCATCTGCAAACAGCGAGGTCATTGGGATGAGGTGGTCGGGGAGTTCGGGAATGGGAACCTTGCTGATGTGTGGGTGGGCCCTGATAAGTGAAGCAAGGGTCTCCATCACTATGACGAAGAGTAGGGGTGCAATGGGATCACCCTGGCGCACCGATCTCTGAAGCACTATAGGGGGCGAAAGATGGCCGTTAAGCATAATGTTCGTGGTGGCCGATTTATGAAGGAGGCGGATTCATTGGCGAAATATCGATCCGAAGTTCATTTTCTCCAAGCACATATCCAAAAAATCCCAGTCAACGTGGTCGTACGCTTTTTCAAAGTCAATAAAAAGTATCGCCGCTGGGTCATTCCGTTGTCTTGCATACTTTATGGTCTCGTTGACCAAAAGTATATTATCCTGGATATTGCGGTTGGGCATGAACCCCGTCTGGTCAGGGTGGATCAGCATGTTCATTAGGGGTAGCAATCGGTTAACCAAAGCTTTGGCCACCATTTTATAGGGAACTAGGAGGAGGGTGATCGGTCTGTAGTTTCTTATGTCCTCCTTGTCCCCTTTCTTCTAGAGAAGTGTAGTAACCCCCTGCCCAATCATGCCCCCGAGGGACCCCAGCGTCTGTATCGCCCCAATGTAGCCCATGAGGTCGTCGTGGAGCAGGTCCCAGAAATGCACCCAAAACTCCTTTGGAAAAGAGTCAATGCCTGACATTTTCTCATCCTCCATCGCGTTCAAAGCCTCCCATATTTTGGCAGGGGAGAGGGTTTTTTCCAGCCCCTCTTTTTGGTCCGATGTAAGCCGCGATTGAACCGATTGCAGAAGATTCTCCCTTGCGAGCCGAACCTCGATGGGGTCTTTTTGAGGAGTCTGGGAGGTGAAAAGATGCCGGTAATACTAAGCCGCATAGTCTGTTATAGCATAGGCATTGTTAGCTGCATGTACATCGTTGCGCAGGGGGTGTTTGAGGATGGGGACAGTGGCGGCCCTGGTTCTTGCTTTTGCCTTGGCAAAGAAAGACTTTGCCATCGTCCCATCTGCATGAGTTTTCTTGATTTTAGCGAGAATCCTCCATGCCTGTGTTTGCCTTTCGATGTAGGCTAGGAGATGGTCCCTCGCCTCTTGCATCTTCTGGAACGAGGGGAGGTCCAACGGGTTGTCCATCTGTGTACTATCCCACTCTTCCAAGTCTAGCATGAGTTTATCGAGAATAGCTTTGCGGTCCCTTGAATGCTGAATAGAGAATTTTTTGGTCCTATCTCTTAGTTGAGCTATACCATTATTAAACCAGGCCACCCTATCACCCGACTGCGGTCTTTGAGTTTGCCAATACTGCCAAAACTCATGAACCAAATCCTTAAACTTGGGCAGAGACAGCAGCAAAGTATTGAACTTATAAAAGTCCGGCCCCCGAGTGATGTGAGTATGAAAGGATAGGCCCAACGTGACCATTCTATGGTCAAAGGACTTGCAAGGGCTAATTGCAGCTACTTCAGCCGAGGTAACCAGACCAAGCAAGTCCTTAGAGACAAGCAGATCAATTCGAGAGTTGGCCAGGCCATGGTTGCCCCTGGAAGACACGCACGTATAGGCTCTTTGAGCTGGGTGCAGCATTCTATAGGCGTCCTCAAGGCCCCAATCAGCCATGAGTTGTCTGAGCATCAAGATGTCGGGCCCCACATGTGGCATGGGCGGGTCTTGCGTGTGTTGATGAGGTTGCTCTCCGATCTATCACCGGGTCTAAAGTGGTGTTGAAGTCCCCTGCCATTATTATCGGGGCGTCGTCGGGGAGGTGTTGCTGCAGGGGTCACCCTGAGCCCTGGGTCATTGGGGGCATAGATATTAATAAGGTAAAATTCTTCATCATCATATGCCAGTTTCAGCGACACCCACCTACCTGACCGAACGTCGTGTTGCATCGACAGAGGTTTAAGTCTCGAAGAAGGGGGGATCCAAATTGCCACGCCTGCTGATGCCCTTTCCGTTGCTGGCGCTTGGTAGGAGGTGTAAGGCCAAATGGCGTTTCCTTTGGCAACATGTGGGGGGATGTCTTGGAGGTGTGTTTCTTGAATGCACACCACATCCGGCCATCCGTCGGTGGCCGGATTTTTCAGCATTGCCCATATGGCCTGCTTTTTTTCCGATGTTGCCTGTATAAGGCCATTGACGTTGAGAGAGCGGATGTCAATATCAGCCCGGGCCAATTTAGCTGCCCATTGCGGCGGGTTCTTAAGTTTGGGGAACACCGGAGGGAGTGGGGGGCAGGATGGCAATGGCTGAGGGGCCAGGGTCTGTGCTGGCCCAGCAGGAAAGAGGTGTGGTAGAGAGGCAAGGTCCTGTTGCCGATTGTTATGTAGTTGCTGCATAATAGGGTCGGCCATCACGGGCTAGTAGTTGGGACTGCGGGATATCCCAATATCCCTGGGTAATGCTCAGTCCTTGATCTTAATGGGGAGGACAA
The DNA here is from genome assembly GCA_003427395.1 of Chara braunii. Taxonomy (NCBI): domain Eukaryota; kingdom Viridiplantae; phylum Streptophyta; class Charophyceae; order Charales; family Characeae; genus Chara; species Chara braunii. The sequence continues at coordinate 206,310 of BFEA01000488.1, forward strand.
AGGGGGGGTCATCCCATTGGTTATGCATTTCCAGCACACTGTCCTCCAAGAAAAGCTGCATAAACATTAGTATGTGGTCAGCCGACCATTCAACGTTGGCCTTAAAGCGAGAGGCATCCAGATCCAAAAGTTGTCTACGGTTAAACCATGTGAAGCTATTGGGAGATTTTTGCAGTCTCACCCTAGGGGCTACTAGCAAAAAAACTGGGATGATACCCTTTGGGAAAGAGAGTGTGTTAGGCCGCACCGCACCTAGTACCCCAGTGGTAGCCGTATCACTCACCCAATGCTTCAGGCGTTTAAGGATGACCCCTGTGGAGGGGTTGCCTCGCCACCCATCCACCGTAAGGCCCATCAGGGTAGCATTGTGACTGCTGGCTTCCTGCAGTGGGGGTCTAAAACCCAGCACCCACTCTCCTCCTTGTTTGACTCTGGTAATTGGGAAGAGGACCACTCCAGGTGGCATCGCCACCGGGGTGCTATCGTCCAATTGAAGTCTCACCCGCTCTCTCAGTTTCTGCGGGGGGGGTGTGAGATCCCTGTCCTCATCTGGTGCATCCAGTGCAGGCAGCAGACCGTCATCTTCATCATCATGAATGACTTCGATTATAGCCACGTGACGGGAGGGGGTCGTAGTGCAGTCCTGGTAGAGTGGATCCTGTGGGCGGTGCAGCGCTTGTTGTGTTTGGCCATTTTGCAGTGCCAAACGGGAACCACTTGGGGTGAGTTCCTGCACACTTTGCGGCTCCGGGAGAGCATACAGGGTTGCACACAATTCGTGCACCAGGGCCCTGGGCCAAGCGAGACCCTCGTGGTGGAAGGCCTCATCCTGAGGACCAGTCTGACCTGCAAGGCAATTCCTGGCAAAGTTATCTATTTTGTCCAGGAACTCATTGACGACAAGGACAATAGCTGCCCCCACATCCATCCAGTCAATTGCAGTGACTGTGTTGTACTTTTCCACCGTCGCAAGAACTCTGGGGCTGTAGATGAGCACCATTTGCCTCCCCCCAATATTTCGTTTTCAGTTTATCATGTGGTCTGTCATCCGAGAGGGAGAAGATTTTAGCAAGAGTCTAGTCAGTCAAAAACTGGAGTTTTTGTTTAACCTCGTCGTTGGCAGATAATGGGGGGGGTGGGGGGGACTGCATACTTGTCTGCGGCATTCCTGGCGGGGTCAGTTCGAGCTCCATTTCCTCTGGTGCAGTTTGCCGGTCTTGCTGCAGTAAGGCCTGGTCCTCCGGGGCGGACGTGTCCATCTCTTGGGGAGGACATTCATCACCATGGTTCTTCGACACCCCACAGATCAGGCCGTGGAGCAGAGGCGGTCGTACTAGAAGAGCATTTTGGTGATCGACCTGTTGCTGCCAATAGATGTGCAGCTGTTCTTGTTGTTGTTGCAGCACTTGTTGCTGCTGGCAGCATAGCTGCTGCTGCCATTGCAAGTGCATTTGCTGGAGAAGCTGCTGTTGTTGGATCAGCCTCTGCTGGTACTGCTGCTGATGATATTGCGCCATTTGAGTTTGCAACAAGATGTGGAGTTGCTCCTCACATTGGTTATTTTGTTGCTGCTAGAGCTCCTGGGTCTGTCTCTGTGCGTGAGTCAACAACTGCAGTTGGGCTTGTTGTTGGTGCTGGTGATATTGGTGCTGCATTTGTTGGTGCTGTTGTTGTTGGTATTGCTGTTGCAGCTGCAGTTGCTGATGTTGTTGCAGCTCTTGGAGGTAGGCAGTTTGATGCTGAGAGAGCTCAGGCAGTTGCTGCTGCTGAGGCTGCTGTTGATGAGGGAGTAGTTGCCTATCCGGATGTGCATCCAGGTGCGTATGATGCTCTTGACACACATCCATGTGCAGCAGTCTGTCAGCCGAGTCCACTTGCTGCTGTTGATCCCCAGTGGAGAACTGCTGTGGGTGACTCGTAGCCTGTTGTCCCTCCCCCTCCCCCTGTTCTTCCTGCAGATCGCAGTGGTGGGACAACATCTCTGCAGATAGTTGGTTGGCACGGGCTGTGCCGTCGCTGTTGGAATGGGCAGCGGGCTGAGTCCTGGGTTGGGAAGAGGCCGCCCCTTTGATTTTGTTTATCAGCGAAATTGCTTTAAGCCACTTATTCTGCGGGGCAGGTTTCGTTTTCTGTTTTAGCGGGACAACGGGGAGGCTTTTAGTTTGTGGCGGAGCCGCCACCGGTGGTTTGGAACTTATGATATCCCCCTCTGCCCCATGGTTTCCATTCCCAGGAGAAGGGGGCTGCAACGAGGACAACAGGCGGGTTTGAGGCAGGGGCATAGGGGCCATCAGGCCTGGGGATGGCTGGGCATGAACATGTGAGAGCGGCACCTCAACTCCGGCTCTCACTTCTTTCATGGCCAGGCCCCCTGCCCACTCGCAGCTGTGTGCTGCGGGTAAGGTGACAGCCTTTGGGGCAGTAGCTTTATCCCGAGACCGTTGGCCCAGGCCTCCATCCTCCTGATCTCTGTCCTGGCTCTTCCCTCCACTTCCCCCAGCCCCACAGTCCTGAGTCCCATCCCCTGAAGTTCGGGACTGTAATGGAGACGGCAGGCGGGTTTGAGGCAGGGGGACGGGGGGCATCAGGCCAGGAGGAGGCTGAGCGTGCTGATGGGTTTGTGGGAGGGGCACCTTAGTCTCAGCTCTCTCATCTGCCAGGGCTGGTCCCCCTGCCCCCCCGCCATCGTCTACTGCTCGCAAGGCGGCAGCCTTCGGGGCAGCAGCACCATCCACAGGCTGTGGGCCCAGGTGTTCAGCCTCCTGTTTGTTGTCCTGGCCCTTCCCTCCACTCCCCCCTGCCCCACCGTCCTGAGAAGGCACAGGGGGTGGGGGCTCCTCCTTTTGACGAGCTGGAGGGGGCGGGGGCTCCTCTTTTTTACTTGATCCCTACGTGGCCCTTCACTAAGTACTGGACTTCAGCCGTACAATATTATGATAACCAATTCTCTACTTGGCTAGTGCATAGTATGT
>BFEA01000488.1:233540-253142 GCA_003427395.1 Chara braunii
AGAGAGAGAGAGAGAGAGAGAGAGATCAGCGGTCCTGAGTGCAGTCACGCCAGCAGTGACGGGGCAAGCCTCACACTGCTGCGGTGGTTTGAAAACAGAATTAGATGAACAGTGAATCCCCAGGTGCTCAAAAGAAAAAACTGGCATTTCGTTAAAACTGACATTTTTTTCTAAATTTTCACGAAATTGAGCCTACCAAAAAAAAGCAGCACTTTTAGCTTTTTTTTGTCCCCATGACGTGGGAGGGCCCACCCGATCGTCGGGCATAGTGAAGAAGCCCGATGATACTTTGGACCCTCGGATATATTTACGTTGAGTCTGCTTGAGATTAAAAAAAAGAAAAGAAAAGAAAAAAAAGAAAAAAAAAAAGAAAAAAAAAAAGAAAAAAAAAGAGATACATCAGATAGTCAAAGTGAGTCTTAGTGAGATAACAAGAGAGAGAGAGAGAGAGAGAGAGAGTGGGTAGTCAATGACTCAATGCTGTCCTACTCCTGTGGGTGCTGCTATCATACTGTGTTAGTGCAGCTTTTCACAAATAACAGGTAGTAGTCATCATAATAAGAGCTCCGGCTTGTGGAGGTTGAAACAAAAACAAAACAAAAAAAAAAAAGAAAAAAAAAAGAGGGTATCTGTAGGTTGATACTATTCACCCCAAGAAGTGTGTCCCTCTCCTGCTGGAACAAAAAGAAGAAGGAAAAAAAAAAAGAAGTGCGAGGCAGGCCTCGGTAAGCCCTACTGGGCCCCTATTTGCAACAGGTCCGCCGCCATAAGTGAAGGCAGGTACGACAGACGACCAGAGGCCTATTTTTGACTACTTTGCAACTGGGGAAAATTCAGGCAGTGGCGCAGCGCCAGTTGGTTGAAGGCGCCCAGGCCCTGGCCTCCTTTACCTACTGTATCTAAGTCAGGCCCTGGGCGAGATACGCAGCATAGGCCCAACTCAGACAGAGGGCAGTTGGGCACAGGTAAGTGTGGGTGGCCCTGGGCCTGATTCGTTTGGTCTGAGGCTCAGCCTCCCTGGGCCTACGGGAAGCTTCTGGGCAGGGACCCAGCGCAGCAAGGCTGCAAGCAAGCAGGCTGGCCACTTCCATTTAGGAAAGGGCCAGCGTACGCATTGGACATTCGGGCACTGGCTGCTCTGTGCGCAAGCGCTGCTGCGCTATCGCCTGCCAGGCTCATGCGCTCATGGGCGAGCTGGAAGGAGCAGGCAGCCATAGCCGAGCTGCGCTGCTGTATGCTGGATGGGGCGCATGGTGGTCCTTGGGTGCAAGTGGCATCTGTGAGTTGGGGAACGAGGTTGTGAGTGATACGAGAGACATACCTGGTGCTTGACGCGTGCGGCATTGGACGAGGTCTGCTCGTACTTGGGAAGCTGTTGACGTCACCAGTGGCATTGCAGTCTAGGCTAGATAGGATCTGCCATTCGTAGTCTGGGCGCCAAGCGCCAGATAGGATATCAACATTGGTTCTTCTATTGATGATGATGAGACTAGTCCAGCATTGTCAATTATGAGCTTTTGGAAACTCGTGATGCAATTCTGCTTTTGGTTCGAGGTCACGACTATCTGCCAGTATCTGGTGTCATGTGTATGATGCTGTTTGATTGCTGAAGTTCGCTATTGCTCATCTTCCTTTCAGAAGAGCATATCTGTCAAAAAAAAAAGGAGAAGTGCAGGAGAGGAATTAGAATTTGAAATTTTGAATATCATTTTCTGGGTTTTCCTTTTCCATGAAAAATTATCGTAGGACTTTCACATGATTGGAGATTTTTGCATTCTTCCTTTTTCTTTTTTTTTTCTTTTTTTTCTTTTTTTTTTCTTTTTTTTAGCCTTCTTCCTTCTTCATTTCGGCGTTTGGTGAAAATTTTTGCTTGATCGGCCACAAGCCCATCCCCAGACGAACGGCTTAGATTCTGTGAAGAAATTCTGCAATGGCACGCTGTACACGTGGCAAGGGGCCCGCTCAGTGCTGTAACCCCGTTCACCGTTCACGGCCCTGGTGAACGCGGGCCGGTAACCGGTTGGAGTTCACGGAGTTCACGCAGAGCGGGAACTCCGTTTTTTTTTTTTTTTTGGCTTGTAGGGGGGTGTTTTCTTTGCACACGTTTGTGCTCCATGTCAACGGGCAGCTGCCCTTTTTTTTTTTCTTTCGATTGGAATATATTTTTTTAATTTTATTGAAAAACAAAATTAAAAATCAAGTTCGACTGTGTCAGGCATGGCTTTTGTCGGCCGTGTGGGGCATTCACAGGCTGTTCTGGGCCCTAAACAAAACAATTATGATGATATTATGATGACATCATGACACTGCGGCAGGTTGCCAGCGCCATAGTACAACAAAATAAAAAACAAAAAAAAACTTGGCTACCAGCCGGGTCCCGGGTGGCCAGCCCGTGCAAGGACCAGGGAAGGTCCCAGCAAAAAACAAAAAACTCCAAAAAATCCAGAAACAAATCATGTTATGCAGAAAAATAAACTGAACAACTTTTGCCGCAGGGTCACATCGAAATTCTTCACCAAATTCAAAATACAAAATAAAATTTAAAAATAACTTTTTTTTTTTTTTTTTTAAATGTTTTTGGCCCGGCCGAGCTGAGATTCACCCCTGCCGCGGCCGGGCCGGCCGCGAATTTTCGGCCGAGGCCGCGACCGATCGGGGAGGCGGTTTTGGGAGCGGGAAGCGGGTTTACGGTGGGGGGGGTGTGGGGGCACCCCCTAGAAGTGGCAGACCGTCGAAAAAATAAAAAACGGGGGGGTCCTACACATGGGCCTGGAAGGGCGGGCCGGGAAAATTCCTGCGTCCCCCGAGTGGCGTTTCGTCGATATCAGGTGCGCAGGGAAGAGGGTCGGGAACACATGAAAAAAAATATATATATATATTCGACCCCTGCAGGGGCGGGTTAATGGGGGTTGGATAGGGGTCGGGTTGGGGCGGTGCAGCGGGCCTTCATCTGCCCTGGTCTACAGCCAGGGCCTATTTGGCTATTTGCCCAGTTCGGCCTGTGGGACCAGGTCGTGGCCTGACCCCACAGGCCGTGTGCTGTTCTAGTCCTGCCCAGTACCACAGTCGGTACCAGGCCAGTCCAGTCCAGTCAGTCAGTCCGCTGGGGGTATACCCCAACAGTTGTCTGTTTTTCAGGATTCTTCACTTTTGATAGATCTTGGAGTATGTGCGTGTTGAGTCCGCGTCGGAGCTGCGCTGTCCCTTCCAGCTCCATCTCCATCTCCTCCGTCGTCCACCCTTCGTCTCCATCCTGTTGGACCGCCATCCCGGCGGGTCTGGCACACTGGTATCAGAGCGGGAGCGGTCCCCGCTCCAACCCGCCCTTCCCCCCGCATGCAACAGTGGGTGCGGGATCGGTGTAATCCCGAGAGCGGGATTTTCAGGTGTTTTTCGGTGCGGGAGCAGAGAAAAAACGGGAAAAAAGCAGCAGCGGGAAGAGATTGACACGTGGCGAAAAAGGAGAGCGCCACCACACACGCGTGCGCCAAGGCCAAGGCCGCCGCACGCGCGCGCACATCACGCGCCCACGCTGCCCCGCTGCCCTGCCCCGCTCCCGGATATATATTATCAAGATATCCGGGATGCTGCTGCTGCTACCAGGGTTTGAACCTGGGCAGGCAGCACTCATGCGCGTGCATAGCCAATGCTATAACACACTGGCCAAACTGTATGCATGGCTATATAGTGTGGAACGTTCATGTTGAACAGTTCCACACCAGCTATTTACCCCCCCCCCCCCCCCCCCCCCCCCCCCCCGCGCACGCCGTGCCTGCTGGTGCCTGCAGACGTGGCAATCTGCACTGCCACGTGGACACCTGTTGAAGACCCCCCTGGCTAGGGGGCTGCGCCACAAACATATATATATATATATATTATTATTATTATTATTTTTTTCTTTTTTCACTATCTCTACACTGTTGCAGCAGCAATATGGCAACAGTTCAAGATTTCCCCCTGGCTAGGGGGCTGTGTGACTGTGGCAGTAGGGTGGCTGATCAAGATCTCAGCCAACCCTCCATCATCATCATTATTGCTGTGGCACCACACTAGCAGCATCTTGAAGGCCAAGGATCTTGGTAGAACTTTTCTCTTGGCCACCCAAAAGCCTGGTATCACCATCCTGCCACTAACCCACTCTCCCCCAACCTCTTTTCTCCTCTTCCCCCCATCATCTAATCATCTTTTCTCCCCCCCCCTAATCTCATCTACTTCTCTCTACCTTTTCTGTATCCTTCTCTCCCATTCTACCACCCTTCTCTTCCCCTCCCTCCCCCAACTACAACCCTATCTCCCACTTTACTTTCTCTTCCTCTTCTCATCTATTTCTCTCCTTCTTCATCACTTTCTCATTCACCCCCCACCCAACTTCGAATTTTTTCTTTTTCTTCTTTTCTCTTTCTCTTTGATGTAAAATTTCTCTTTTCCTCCAAAAATCTGAATCATCTTATTCCCTACCTCTTTTCTTATTTTCTTATTTATTTTTTATTTATTTTATTTATTTTGAAAATTTGAAAATTTCTGCGACACCCTAAAATCTGATTAGGACTTAGCCATTCTTGCTTTCGGCACACATTTTGACCCCGTGGGGGTAACGAAGTGCTACCGAAATTTTCTGTTTTCTTCATACTTAGTCTTTTCAGCACATTTTGACCCCTTGGGGGTAGCGAAGTGCTGGCAAAATCTTCTTATTTTTCTTAGTCTTTCTTCTTCACGGCACACTTTAACCCCATGGGGGTAACGAAATGCTGCCGAAATTTTTGAAAAACTCCAAAACTTAGCTTCTCTTCACTCTCCTCCACCTCCTTATTTACTTATTTATTTTTATGAAAATTTTAATTTGCGGCATTTTGAAGGTTAGTGTGTCCCTCTTGCACTTTCCTTCCTCTTTGCACATTTTTGACCCCATGCGGGATGGGAAAATGCTGCCGAAAATTCCAAAAAAATAAATATTCTCTCTCTCCTCACTTTTTACATTTTATTTATTTATTTATTTTTATTTATTATTTTATTTTATCCTTATCTCGAAAATCCACTGTTTTTTTTTTTTTTTTTTTTTTTTTGCCTGCGCGGAGAATATTGTCATCCGGACATGCATCCGAACAGGACATCTGAGCAACATGTCTAGATTTTCTGGAATTGTTCGGTTATCCGGACGTCTGGATACGACTGTGGGGTTCGACTGTGGGGTTCGGCATCCGGTGTCTGGTCCAGGGTAGCCATGGTTATTTGTGTGTCCTTTGGCCACTACTGTTTTCTCGCGAAAACAGTGCACCGCTTCACATGAGGGTATCTGATGACCTTCTGGCTTGTGTACTTTCAGTATTAAAATTCGTTGTGTTCAGGGGATGATCTGTTTTTGTTTTTTTTCTTTTTTGTTCAGGGGATAGTTTGAGAAAAGTGCCACGAAAAAAAGGGGAGCGGCCGGTACCGGGCAAATAGCGCGCAGCGCTCCGGTACGGCCGTCGCCGCAGCGAAGCAGCCAGGCGTTTTTCGACGCCGGGGCAACGACGCTCGTCGCTGCTCGCCCGCCGTCTCCGCCATCGCGACGGAAAGCGGAGTCCGCCACACACATTCCCCTCAACGGGATCAGAGGCTCGCCTCGCAGCGTGTGCGCAACTGAGCAGTCCATAGCCTAGGGTAGGTTAGTTAACCTAACCTACAGCAACATCTCCGGACCTGTCGTCCCCACTGCAAACCGTGACGTCTCATCCAGGTATCCCTCCGTACAGACCTCCGATACCGTCAGCAGCGGCTAGAGACGCACAAAGAGTTCGGGATTCAGTAGAGAGATGCTACGAAGAAGGGATCTGCCCCCAGGACGCTAACCTAGGCGTTGTGGTTGATGATGAGGAAGGCAAATGTTTCGTAGTTAATGAGACCGTGAACGAGATCAAGGAGATGTGGCTGAAGGAAAGGACAGTTATATCGAGTTTCCAGGGGGAGGCATGCCAGCTGTCAAGACAGGTGAAAGAAGATCTGATACGAGCTTTTGAGGATGGATGGTCCGCAAAGAAGCTGTTCGACAATGACAACAAAAGAGGTAGAGTTAAATTTGGAGGTCCCAATGTGGCATCCTACGTGGCACGGGCAAAGGAGGTGGCAGAATGGTTGATCCGCCAGAAAGAGATGAAGATTACCTTAGAGCGTGAGAAGAAGGAATATCTAGTTTACTTTAAACCGTGGATGCCTCTTAGAGAGCTAAGAGATTTTAGACTACAGGAAGCTGAATCCAAGTTTTGGATTACAATGTTGAGGGTTCCTCTCGACGCTTACTACTTTCTACGAAGTGCAGTTCAGGGAATGTTTGGGGAAGTCTTAGCTATGCACGCGCCTGAGTACGACAGATCAAGGCCAAAGCTGATGAATGTCAAATTTGACATGCATCCTAGCATAAGATCGAAAGTTGACGACGATCTGATTATCCAATCCCCAGAAGGTGAAAGATGGAAAGTGGAGATTGCAACCCCCTATACCGATTGGTGTAGGAGGTGCAAATGGTACTTTCACACCGAGGAGAGTTCCCCCCAAATCAGGCAGGAAGGATAACAAAGAGGTGCTCTTGGAGTTAGACGAGGCGGGCATCAGGCGAGATTCAAGCAGCATCGGGAGAACCAGAACCAAGCAGAGGGAGGCGCAGAAGGGAGGCATCAGCAAGCAGCGGCGACACCGGCCCCAGAAAGAGGACAATCCTCTAATCATGCAGCCTCTGGATCTCAGCGGATGCAACCCAGCCAAACGCCCACAATCTGCGGGCTCCAATAGGATTAAACCTAGGCCAGCAGAGTTCAACACCAAACCCAGGACTGGATGGAGATTACAGGAGCAGGGGACTCTATGCCATGACACCAAACTACTTGAGACCAGCAGAGCAGCCATGCGAGGAGTTTGCCAGACCTCCTCAGCAGTGGTTGATTCATCCAGATCAGACATCGTATCACTCGCAAATGCCTCCTTGGACTTCGAGGGCAGAATGGCCAGGAGGTTCTCTTCCAAACCGCGATCAACTACCAAACCAAGCACCGACAGGGCTTCCAGATCGACCCGACCAGTCTCAGGCAGCACGAAGGGAGAACCTCCTGATGGGCACGAGCGGTTGGGCCGACTCTCTCAGGCATTTGGAACCACATCACCTATCCCACGCGGAAGGAAGATTTTCGCACCCTCCCGGTGCATTAGGGCCTTTCTGCCCTGAACCGCGTTACCCATCCAACTCCTATGACTGGAGGGACTGGATCCACCACCAAGGCGGCATAGATCAAGGTTACCAAAGCTTCTCGCGGAGAGGGGACGAAGGTCGGGTGAGCAGAACGGAGAGAAGAATCGGAAGCAACCAACCAGATGTTTGGAGGGATAATGGCATCTGGAGCGCTCTCGGCTGCAGCCCATAGGGGAGGAAATGAGAGAAACGGCTGGAGTGGACCTACACACTCCGGCTTCTTCACAATCACGGGTTAAATGGGGAGAGGCTGTGTGTCCGATCAACGCTCAACGGGATTTGTACAACGGAGTTGAACCCGTTGTACATCCCCGGGGGGCCCGTTGAATTCCCGTTGAACGGTACAACGGGGGCTTCCCGTTGTATTCCGATCAACGGGTCTGGCCCAATGGGCCGCGGACACGTGGAGGAACCCCCGTGGAAAAAAAAAAAAAAGGTAAAAAAAAGAAGTGAAAAACTGCCCTCTGTGAGAGTGTGTGTGTGTGCGTGTGCGTGTGTTCATGTGTGCTTGTGTGTGTGACTGTGTGTGTGTGTGTGTGTGTGTGTGTGTGTGATTGGGTAGGGGTTGGTGGGGCGACCCATCCCCTACCAATCAATCAATCAATCAAAAGAGGAAAAAAAAGAAAAAAAAAAAAAGCGGGAAAACCCGCTTGCAGATTTTCCCGCTTTTTTTTTCTTACTTTTTTTTTCTCTTTTTATTGATTGATTGATTGATTGATTCGTAGGGGATGGGTCGCCCCCCCAACCCCTACCCAATCACACACACACACACACACACACATACACACACACACACACGCACACACACTCACTTGCGCCGAAGGTGCGCGGCGCAACCCCGCGCAACTTCCCCGCGCAACTTCGGCGCAAGGGAGAGATTGTGTGTNGATTAGGTCACCGCTACCTTCCCCTAACCACCTAAACTCCGGTTAGGGTTTCCCTAGGGTTTTTCTAGGGTTTAGGGTTCTCCTAAACCCCCTACCCTCCCGCCTCCTCCCGTCGGGCACCCTGGACCCGAACGGCTCCTTCCCCTTCGAGCGATTTGGCGCGCTTTTCTCACGCGCAACCCGCCAAATCCGGGGTGCTGCTGCCGGCCACTCAGACCCGAACGGCTCCTCCCTGTCCCCACGACTCCAGAGTCGGAGACATCGTGGTTCCCCCTCCTCTGTGGGCCAGGCCCAACACTCCCCCGCAGCAGTGGCGAGTGCTGCTGCCGCTCAGACCACCCCGTCTGTTGCGGCAGTTCTCCCGGCCACGGCCGCCCCTACCGTCTCTACTACTGCCGTAGGTGCTGCGGTCCAGGTACCACCTTCTGGCCCAGCAGTTTCATTGACCCACACCGGTGTTGCTTCCCAGCTTCCCGCACCGGTCGTGGCAATACGGTTCCGCCCTCTTCTTCCTGCCTTCGTCCCCCCGCCCCCACATCAGGGTACCGCCCAGGCTGGGATTCCTCCTCCCACTGGGAGACCCGCTCCGCCCCCTCCACCTCCGACCGCGCGCACCCAGTGAGTGGCCACTTTACAGGCCACCATTGCGCAGGCTCAAGCAGAGATTCTCGCTCTAAGACAGCCTCACCCATCACAGGCTGCCCACCCTTCTTCCTCTACCACACCTTCGGTCCTCATGATGCAGGCTCGTTTCCCTCGACCTGCTCCTCAGCCTCTTCCCTCCTACCTGGCTATTCCGGGACAGCTGCCCGCGGTTGTTGCCTCCTCGTCCGCTGGTTTATCCGCCAGCGGCCACGGCCAACAGCCTTCCCCCCCCTCTGCCCCTGCAGCGGCCTCGACTTACGCTGCCGCAGTGCACTCGCCTCAATCTCTCTCCTCCCGCCATCAGCACAATGTACATCCTCCTCTGCGCACCACGAACATTCCGCAGTATGATGGCACATCCCGTGTCTCTCGCTGGTTGCAGATAGCAACGCGCACACTCTCTATGACGACCACCCGTCAGGAGTTGTGGTGCGATGTGCTCGCAACCAAATTGCAAGGTAGCCCTTCCACTGCGTGGGAGGATCATTATACCCAGCGCCTCCGCGTGGGTGAGGTCCCCACTCTGGCCAACTTCGCAGCCTTCCTTCAGGACCGTTTCGGCGCTCGTCATGACGCCACCGACGCCTTAGACCGCCTCACCCAGACCAGATGGTCCGGGTCCTCTGTACCGGCCGACCTGGGGCGTCACATCCGGGTGTTTTAGGACGCTCGCCTTGTTTGTGACGAGACGTTCCTACCGGAGGTCACACTCACCGACCGGTTCCTTGTCAGCCTGCCGACTGACTACCGCCTAGAGCTATGGAGGAGATCATTCTCTTTCACGGAGCAGGCATACGAGGCTGCGCATCAGTAACCGAGGATGTGCTGTCGCTTCTCCGCCGCCCCATCCTCTTCGCGGCCAGCCGCCACATCCCAGTCTCGGGGTACCACCCGAGGCCGCTCCTCGTTTGCTGGTCGTTTTCGTCGCTCGGCTCGACCAGGAGCGCCATTCCCTCGGCACTACAGTTCTCTCGGGTATGGAGAGGACGCCTCACCCGAGATCGATCCTACCATTGGGGACGCCCCCGAGGACATCGAGCTTCGAAACGTCATCTAGTACCACTTGAATGACGACACTGTCCCAATGGTCGAGCGCCCGCAGATGGCCATGTCTGCCATGGGTCGTGCACGCAGTCGGGTTGCACAGGCTGGCGCCCGCATACCCACAGTTCCTCAGATAGACCTCCCGCAGGGTTTGTCCATCCTCGCGGAGCTCTATCCCCCGAGGAGCGTGCCGCTCTCGAGGCCCGACCCGGCTGCCTTCGTTGCCGCCAGGATGGACACACCTCCTCACGGTGTCCATACCACACCGCCCTCGATCGGTACTACGCTAACATCTCTCGTCAGCGTCGATCTCAGTCCCCCCCCGGCCCCGCCTGGTTTGCCCCATCCACCTAGCCACGGTGCACTGTGCCCCTGAGGCCTCGCACATAGCCGGCTTCCCGACCCTCAAGTTGCGGTTTGCCCCTTTGGCTACCCCACCAGAGGACCCTCAGGACACGACATACGCAGTTCTCAACGCCCCATCATCTGTCGAGGTACCGTCTGCCTCCCAGCAGTCTGCTGCATCTAGGGCTTCTCCTCCGAGACTTCCGACGCGTTGCGCCATCTGCACAGCCCGTTGTAGTGCTCAGCTGGCGACTCGCGATGACGTTGTGTCATCTCTCCTGGATTTGAGCATTCTACAGGCTCGTTAGGAGCGACTCACGAGACACGTAAACGCCCTGCGTCGTCTTCTCGCTCTTCTCGTTGACCCTGATCGTACCCTCCCCATTATTCCTATTCGCCTAGGGACATCTATGAGGGTGTATAGCGGTTTATGGGACTCTGGCTCGCAGGGAGACTTCGTTCACCATCGCGTGGTTGAGGAAGCTCGCCTAGCTACCTCCGGGTCTCGCTCTCCTATCTTGGTTACCCTCGGAGATAACAAGACACAACGCTTCTTCGATCAGACGGTCCCCGACCTCCATTTCTCCCTCACTCTCCAGCCATCGGATAGTACCCAGACGCCTAGGCGCTGACATTCCTCCGCATATTTCGACGTGCTGGAAACTGGGTACGACTTTATCCTTGGCACTCCCTGGTTTCGCCGGTTCCGTGGCACAGAGGCCGAATGGGCGACCAAGACACTCGTTCTCAAAACGAAGTGTGGTCAGACCCATCGCGACCCGTTCATTGGAACCACGGGCGACACCCCGCCCGACCTACCTCCCCAGAACCCTCGTCCCTCAGGGTCCCACCCCAACATCGCGTTCACTTCCCCTCGTCAGTTTGTTCACTTCATACGACAGGAGGACGTCACGTTCTACTCAGTGAACGTCATGGATCTTCTTCGCTAGGATCCACTCTGTCCCGAGGTTGAGGTCATCTCTCTGGAACCCGATCCCTCTGACCCTCCTTCCATCTTCGCGGCTCCCATCTCTACATCTTCTCATCGGCCTGCGGATACCCCCTCCACGTCTTTGGCCCCTGCGCCGTCGACTGTCGAGTCCACACATACGTCTCGTGCCGACGCAGACGCTGAGGAACTCACACTATTCACGGCTGACTTAGAGCCGGTGGTTCGCGACCTGATTCGAGAGTACCGCGACGTCTTTCCCCCGTATTTCTCATACAATGGGATTCCCCCGATGCGCAGTGCTTAGCATTCTATCCAGCTCATGCATGACTATCGTGTTCACCATCAAGCACCGTACCGACTCTCGATTCCAGAGGCGACGGAACTCAAGCGTTAGCTTGAGGAACTCCTTTGACCGGGTCTCATTAAACCCAGTAACTCCCCTTGGGGTGCACTTGTCCTCTTTGCTCGCAAAGCGGACAGAACTCTCCGCCTCTGCATCGACTACCGTGGTCTTAACCGTTACACGGTTAAGAACATCTATCCCATGCCCCGTGCCGAAGACCGCCTTTCGATCGCGCTTCGGCCACTACGAGTTCACGGTGATGCCATTCGGCCTCACCAATGCACCCGCCACCTTCCAAATGGCGATGAATGATATCTTCAGGGACATCCTTGAGGAATACGTTCTCGTATACCTGGATGACATCCTGGTCTACAGTCGTACCTTAGAAAACCACCTTAGACACCTCCGCGATGTCCTACAGCGCTTACGCAAGCATGACTTCTATGCCAAGCTTAGTAAGTGCCTCTTTGCCCAGCGCAAAGTGAACTTCCTAGGACACCATGTGTCTGACCAAGTTCTCCACATGGACGACGCGAAGATCACTGCTATTGCAGAGTGGCCCGTCCCCACTTCTGATAAGCAGCTTCGCAGTTTTCTAGGCCTCACCAGCTACTATAGTAATTTTATCCAGGGATACGCTAGGTATTCCTACGTCCTTACCTCTACCCTCCTCCGGAAGAACCCGCCGTGGTTTTGGACACCCCTGTGCGAGGACGCCTTTCACACCCTCAAGAAGGCGGTAACCTGTGCGCCGGTTCTTCGCCTTCCCGATTTTGATCGTCCCTTTATCGTCACCACCGATGCGTCAGATTTTGCAGTAGGAGTTGTCCTTTCTCAGGTATTTCCCTCTCCTCCAGATTCACCTTACCCCCATGTTCCTCCTTTCCCTCCCCTTCCTGCTGACACTGCTTCTCGACTGACGCCTATTCTCCCACCACTTCCCTCCACTGACAGTCCTCCTGTTACTTACTCCCCGACCATCGCGGAGGATGGGACTGTTGAGGCTCGTGCTGGGGATTGCCCGATCGCTTTCTACTCCTGTCAGCTACTGCCTGTCGAGATAAACTACACTGCCGATGATCGTGAGGTTCTCACAGTAGTTTATGCTACCCGGCATTGGCGTCATTATTTGCACGGGGCGCCCTTCACGGTGCGCACGGACAACTCAGTTGTCCAGGCTTTCCTCACGAAGCCTAAGCTTTCCCCTCGACAGGCACGCTGGTGGCGTGACTTATCCGAGTTCAGTTTTACCACTCAGCCCATCAAGGGTGAAACGAACCGCGTCACCGATGCCTTGTCCCGCCGTCCTGATCACAATAAGTAACCCATCCATCTTGATCACAATAAGTAACCGATTTCCATCACCACCGTTGATCAGTCGGTGGTCGACGCGTATCTCACTCAGTACCGCCACTGCCCCGATTATCGCGTCATCCACGCGACACTACAGAGTGGCAAGACCGTTCCTTCCTACTCCCTCGGGGAGAACGACCTTGTGTACTGGCATGGTAGATCTGGTCAGCTAGAACCACGTATCTGCGTTCCCTTCACTGGACAGCTCCGCGTCCAAGCTGTAGCAGAGTTCCATGACCAGGCAACTGCCGGTCATATGGGTTTCCACAAGACGTTGGCTCGTGTTTGCCGCCTATACGTGTGGCCGAAGTCCAAGGACTTTGTCAAAGCCTATATCCAGGAGTGTCCTACCTGCCAGGAGGTGAACAATGTGAACCACCTTCCGAATGGGTTACTTTAGCCCCTACCCATACCTGAGGGTCGTTGGCAGTCCATCTCGATGGATTTCATTGGTCCCCTCCGCCTACCCACTGAGCGCGATCATGATGCTATCTTGGTCGTCGTCGATCGCTTCACGAAGCGTGCACGTTTTGTCCCGTGCTGTTATCGCATTAGCACTCGTGAGGTCGCTGGAATCGTCTTCAACCAAGTCGTGAGAGATCACGGCTTACCTCAGAGCATCATCTCCGACCGTGACCCGCGCTTTACCAGCACATTTTGGCGACGCCTACATGAGGTGTACGGATCCCAGCTCCGCTTCTCATCGTCTTACCACCCTCAGACGGATGGTCAGACCGAGGTCACCAACAAAACTCTCGGTAATATCCTCCGAAAGTTTGTTAAGGATGACCAGCAGTAAGACTTACACTTAGCCCACGCGAAGATTGCGTACAATCACGCTGTTTCGCCAGCCACGGGGATGTCGCTATTATATTGCGACCTCGGCTACCACCCTCGCGTACCCGCGGATTTCCTACGACCATCGCAGTTGCGCCCAGACACTCGTTGCCCTGCGCTTGACGACTGGATCGCCCACATGGCGGCGATTATGAAGCGCGCACACGAGAGTTTAGCCGACTCCCAGACTCACATGGCCGCACGAGCGAACCGATCACGAATGGATCATCCATTGAAAGTCGGTGACGATGTGCTCGTCGACGCACGCCACTTACAGCTCGAAGCAGATACGCTTCGCAAGTTCAGGCGTCGTTTCTTCGGTCCATGCCGCATCCTTCAGGCCGTCGGTTCGGATACTGTCGCTAGTCCGGTTAGCTCCTGTATGAAGCTACCTGATTACCTTCGACAAGCTCGCGTACACGATGTTTACCACGTCTCCTTGCTGCGTCCTTATCGCAGACCGTCCGAGCGCTTCGCCGGACGCTCTTACGAGCACCCTCCACCTATCATGGTGGACGGTCACGAGGAGTTCATTGTTTCCGACATCGTATCACGCCGAGTTATCGACGATGCCCCTCCACGCATCGAGTACCTTGTGCGTTGGAAGGGCTACCCTGATGAGGAGGCTACTTGGGAGCACCTCGAGCACTTGCAGCACGCCAGGATATTGGTGCGTGTACATGATCGTGCTCGTCGTGCTGAGACATCTGCTTCTACTCAGCCGACTAACCCTCTTCCTCCTCCTCCGGCTGAGGAGATTGCTGAGGACGAACCCGCTCCCTCTGAGGCCGTTCCTCAGCCGCAGACGGTCGCCTCCGAGCGTCCACAACGCACTCATCGTCGCCCTTCGCGTTACGATGACTGACACTCTTATCCTCTATCTTTCCCCACCGACTCACACCATCAGGTACTCCATCATCAACTCTTTTTGAGGATGCCAGCGTTTTGCGGCCCTGCTTCGATATCGACTCGACTGCTACTTCATCGACGTCATCGACCACTTCGACGACTTCTGCTACTTTGGACGTGACTACTTCACGCCACCACCCTACCCTGTATACTCCCTTTCCTCTGTCGCATGATGGTTCTCACGTAGCTGGGTCTCTTTGAGTTTCGCTCTCCCTTGGTATCGCATAGGCATTGGGACCGTAGCGTTATCTTGGCTTCCTTGCTCCCAGATCTAGCTCCCTCTCCCAGTCGGTGAGTTGTGTGCATGTTTCCCTCACCCACTGCCCTCATCACCCTAGCGCCGGCTATTGCATGCCTCCAGTTCGGCATAGTTCCACCCTATTCCAGGCTCCCCTTTTCATGGTCGACTCTGCATGGTGTCACCCTTTTGTCGAGCATTACCCGCTTTGATGGTCTATTTGTTAGGGTCATTGGTTTTGTTTCGCTACCACTCTCCCACCTTAAGCCTGATGACCTATCCCACCTTCATGTGTGACTGCCCTCAGGAGTTTCGATTCTTAGGTTGCATTCACCCCCTCTGAGACCATCCCACTCTTAATGGTTCAGCGACATGACATTATCTTGTGACATATTGCTCTTTTCCTTTCAGCACCGAGGCCACTGCCTCGAGGACTTTAGGATTGTATCATACTACATTTCATTTTCTGCTGTTAGCTAGGATATGTATACTAGACATTTGCTTTTCTTTTGACATTATGTAGCTTAGGATGCATCGCATGGACTCCACATGGAGCTTGCTCCGCATCCTAGATTTCTCAGCTTTCTTTATTGCAGACTTCCGCTGCTTGTGCGGATAGCGTGTTTATGGCTCTTGCGATCCATTACAGGTCTGAGGATCGTGCAGCGGGCCGTCATCTACCCTGGCCTACAGCCAGGGCCTATTTGGCTATTTGCCCAGTTCGGCCTGTGGGACCAGGTCGTGGCCTGACCCCACAGGCCGTGTATTGTTTTAGTCATGCCCGGTACCACGGTCAGTACCAGGCCAGTCCAGTCCAGTCAGTCAGTCCGCTGGGGGTATACCCCAGCAGTTGTCTGTTTTTCAGGATTCTTCACTTTTGACAGATCTTGGAGTACGTGCGTGTTGAGTCCGCGTCGGAGCTGCGCTGTCCCTTCCAGCTCCATCTCCATCTCCTCCGTCGTCCACCCTTCGTCTCCATCCTGTCGGACCACCATCCCGGCGGGTCCGGCACAGGCGGGCAGGGTGGGCGGGTCAGGTGGGGGCTGGGCGGGGGTGCGGATGGCAGACCCCAGGCAGCTCAGGGCCTCAGGCAGGCGTCAATTTCATTCGTTAGGGTGTCGAAAGTTCGTGAAATTTTTTGAAACAACACATTCATAGGAATCATAGGTCAGACCCTATTTCACATACCAAAGTCACAAAACATTCACAATGAATCACAATGCCGGCAACCATAAGTTCTAAACAATGTCAACAGGCAATTGTGTCACAGTGTGTGTTCATTCATGAGGCTGGTGAAAGTTCGTGAAACAACACATTCATTAGCATATCATCCCTGTTTGGCATATGAAATTCACAACTCAGTGACAAAGCATTTCAGTGGAAATGCATATGTACAAGGCCAAAGCCAAAAACCCTACCCCTCGACGCCATCGTCTCTACCGTAACACCGAGCAGCTAAAAAAAAAAAAACCAAAACCCTAACGCCCACATAACGTCGTCATCTCCATGGAACAACATGAACATAAATATGGAACTTCCCTGCCAAAAAAAAGTCCAGCCAAAAAAAAAAAAAGTAATAAAACAAAAAAAACACCACTGACAACGTCATCTGCTCCCAGAAGAGCGGCCCGTGCCCCTCCCTGTAGGAGGACGCGTGCGGCCTCTCCCGGAGGACGATCGGTCGTGCTGTCCTCCCAGGCGCCCTCCTCTCCCTCCGGCACCTGTGCCCTCCACACCACTGTTGTATGCCGCCTGTGCTGCAGCGGCTGCCGCGGCCACGACTGCTCTGCATCTGCGGACCACACTCTCGAGCGGCTCGGACTCTGTGTCTGCGTCCTCATCCTCTACCACTTGTGCAGCAACCGTATCTCGCTGCCTCTGAATCACGACCAACGCTGTCTGGCCGGCGGCGACCTCTGCTGCGAGTCGAGTCTCCACCTCTGTGATGCCGCAGTGTCGTCTCGTCCCGGGACGCATCAACAACCCCTCCTCACCCGATGTGTGCAGCTGTCCCTGCTGCATGTCCGTCAATGTCCCTGCGGCCTGGAGGACCAATGATCTCCTCGTCGCCGCTCGTGACAAACCGAGCATGCGGCCTGCCATGTGAAGGCTCGGACGTCCGGACCCAGCCCCCGCAGCGTCTGAGCTGGCAAACGTCCCGCGAAGACGCCCCTCCCGGCGTCATAATCTGCCCTCAAGCGGTCCCCGACCCGTCGATGAGCTGACCATCCGCCGCCGACACCGCCTCGGACCGACGGCGGGAAGCGCCGCTGTGCGCAGCTCCGGGTGCCGGTGTCTCGTCGTCGGCGTCGACGCCCGCCTCTGCGGCTTGTGCGGGTGGTGGAGGCATCGATCCTGCACATCCGCCGCCGTCACTGCGTCGGCCCGACCCGACCTCAACCGCCCCGGACTCCCTCCCTCTCACGCCACTGAGCGACGAACCGGACCATCGAGGGCTCTGCACTACATACGGCGATGGTGAATATGCCCCCTCAGCGGGCCGTCTCTCGCCACTCCCTCAGCCCGTATGTGAGAAAGGGTCCTCTGTTAGCGCCTGCGCCAAAGCGTCGGCGTGGAAGAAAGCGTGCGCTTGGTCGTCAGGCCGCAGGGGGGGGACTATGGGGTCCCTCAAGACCAAGGCGAGCCTATATGCATCGTCCTCGCGATCGTCGTCGTCGTCGTCATCTCTGTCGGGTCATTTGTCTCCCCCACCACCCGCGGCGGCACCCTGTCCCTCGTCAGCTGCGGTATCCCCATCTCCACCGGGTCCACCCTCTCCCCCGCCACACACGGCGACACCCTGTCCCTCATCACCCGCGGTCTCGCCGTCGCCACCGCCTCCACCAAGGGGAGATCGTCCGCCCGCGGCGACATCCCGTCCCCCGTCACCCGATGTGTCACTCTCGCCATCGCCACCCACGTCCATATCGTCACCGGGTCCACCCTCTCGCAAGTCTGCCTGAACTGGCTCCCTAGGGACACCCCCGTCGTCGGCGTCAAAGCCGCCCCACCCTCCTGTCTCCAAATCCCTCTATCGACGCTGCTCCTCTAGGAACGCGACTCGATCCTCCCATCCTGGCAAAGTCCGCAGCCGATCCTCCTCCTCTCGGTCCAGGCGGGCATCCCGCTCCTCCTCGGTCTCAACACGGCCCCGCAAATCGAAGTCGTCGGTATGCACCTCCGACGGTGAGGCATGTCGACGTTCCGGGGCGCTGAAATCCCCCAAGCCCCCACCTGTGTGTCCGACGTCAAAGTCGTATGTACGCAGCTCCGACGATGAGCGGGGGCGGATACCGGAGCCCGAAGGAATCATCTCCCCCTCACGCTCCTTGCTGTCATGGGTCTGCTTTCTCCCTGCTGTTGACGCTAACCTCTCCGAACGCCTAAGTGCCTCGGGCGGTGCAGTGGTTCGATGATGGGAGGGAGAGTAGTGACGATCCTGACGGGGCACCTCCTCCTCCTCGGCCTCCCTCTCGTGCTCGTTGTCGCTCCTAACCTCCCAGCTCCTGCCCGTCGTCCAAAGGCCTCCCTGTGGCTCCTGCTCCAACACATCGGTCGCACTGGCCTGTCCGGTCGACGGCACATCATCAGTGATGACCGATGTGTGTGAACCCATGCCGTCAGGTCCTCCACCGTAAGTGAAGTACACCCGCTCTGCCGTCTCGTCACCACTGACGGGCGCGTCATCATCGTCGGTCCACTCGTTGCAGGGGTCCTAGGAGCGGGACCCACTCGACCGACGCCTCTCGACGTCATCACCACCTCCTCCCCTGGCAGGTCAGGGTCTCGCACTGCCTCGTCAACCGTCCCCCCCTCCCCAACCCCACCCTCGAGACCCTCCTCCTGATCGAGGGCGTCCTGAATCTCGTCCCTCTCTCCCTCGTCCATCCGCTGTTGCTGCCCACCCGCAGCCGCTCTCATGTCCCGTACCCCCTCGTCAGCCATCCACCTCTGCACCCGCCGAGAAGTCGCGGGCTTGAATGTGTAGTCCGTGTCGTTCCATATTTCAGCGGGAACTCTCATCCCCACAGCCTTGCAGTACTTCGCCTGCGTGAAATGGTGCACGGCCTTCCCCGCATTCCCCTGAAACAAGTGGCCGCAAAAGTTGCAACGCAACTTTCGGTCCCCATGCATCTTCGCCTGGTTCCCCACATGCTGTCCCGCGGTGACGAAGTCCCACACCAAGTTCCCACGCCTCAACTTCGCCATCTCCCTCTCAGACTGCGTGATGAACCCCCCACTCGCAGACCCCCCCGTACCGCTGGTCCCCGCACCCCTCGTCATCGTCCCCTGACTCAAAGGGTCGCAGTTGTCGTGTCGTCCGTCGATGTCGTCGTTCCTGGCGCTCCGTCGATGAATGGCCCTGACGCCGCTGCAGCCTCCGCGGGCCCCGATGTCGCAGCCCTCCTTGACCCGGCCGGACCTGGCCGTTCTCGGCCCCTTCAGGCCGTTGGAGTACCCGGCCGCGATCTATGTAGTTCGGCCCCGATCGGCCTCGATCGGCCGCAATCGGCCTCCATCGACAGCGATCGGCCGCAATCGGCCGCGGCCGGGCACTAAAATCGCCGCGCGCGGAAAAAGGTCACGCGGCGATGGTGCCCGCTGAGTAGCGCCGACGACCGCGCGCTGGGCGATGGCATCGCAGAGGCGGCGACCGCCTGCGATCGTGCGCCGCGGGCCCGCGCAAAGAAGAAGAAGAAGAAGAAGAAGAAGAAGAAGAAGAAGAAGAAGAAAAATAATAATAATAAGAAGAAGAAGAAGAAAAAGAAGAAGAAGAAGAAGAAGAAGAAGAAGAAAAAGAAGAAGAAGAAGAGGGAGAAAATCTCTCTC
>BFEA01000488.1:313653-325419 GCA_003427395.1 Chara braunii
ACAACACACACACACACACACACACACACACACACACACACACACACACACACACACACAAAAAAAAAAAAAAAAAAAAAAAAAAAAAAAAAAAAAAAGCGCAATGATGAGAGAGATCACACCAAACTCTGAAGCACTAGAAATTATTAACATCGCCACACAGATACTTAAAGAAAACTTAGTTAATACATCACTGTCTCTGCTGCTTCAGGGGCTCTGTGCCAGTTCATGACACAACTCGACTCAACTCAACACATAGCGGAAGACTCTCTCTCTCTCTCTCTCTCTCTCTCTCTCTCTCTCTCTCTCTCTCTCTCTCTCCTTCCAAGTAGGACCAGCTGAATACCCTACGCTGGCCGCCAGGCCTCCTCCTTCCTCTAGGCCCTCTTCTTCCTTTCCTCCAGGTGCTCTGCAGACCTCCGGCGCCTCACTCCCGCGAAACAGCCCAAGTCGCCAAACAGCACTTCCGCCTTATTCACGAATGAAATGAGCCCCCAAAACGGACTCCCCATCTGGATGTATAGTGCTGCTTTGCCCTTTCGGCCCTTGAGCCTCAGGTACCGGGCCGGAACCTCACTTTTGCCTGGCCTGGGTACCGGTACCTGTCCTGAAATGTTGCTGCGGTTGGGACTCAGGCTTAATTTTTGGGGAAAACGCACCCGGCTTTTGGACTGGGCCTACCCTGTTTAACTGGGCCTGTGTCGTTTCAGTGCCTACCTACAGACCTACTGGACCCTACAATCCTATTGACCCTACACTTGGGGAACCCCTGGGCACAGATTGACGGGACTGACAGTCATGACCCTTTCATTGAATTTCTCCACCGCTCGCTGGACTCGGCTGGAGGATGCATGAGGATTCTAAGCGAGGAAGGGTGTATGGACAGAAACAGACAGTCATTATCGCTGTATGTGGAGCAGATTATGCTTACGTACGGTCACTATCGCTTTGCTATGTGGAACAGAGTAGGTTTACTACCCTAGGGTGTCCTAACCTGCTGGCGCTGGAGGATGCACGAGGGCTGGATGTGAGGCCCGGTTATGCCGATTATGCCGATTAGACACATCCCCTTCACACGTCACTGACGTCAGAGTTCATCCGCTTGTAATTTGCTGTAATAATTTGTGTAATTCTTTGTTCTAATAATTTAGTAATAATTACGAATAATTTAATAAACTTAAATAAAATTATTTACTAGATAGTTTGAAGAAGAAAAAAAAAAATTACTAGGGTGTTAGCTATACACTGTATAAAGAGATAAGAGCGCTATTATAGACGGTTGGTCCTCGACATGAACGGCAAACATAATGCATAATATGCGTCGTAAACGGATACAAAGCAGATGTTGCTTTCTTTTCGAGTACAACACATATGCGTTCTATTCGAATAACACTTATTTTCGAATACAACGCATCTTTGTTCTATTCGAATTGTCCAATTCGAAAACTCGAATACAATGCATAATATTATGCGTTATGTTCGGGGGGGGGGGGGGCGGAAGACGGTAGTGGGCATCCGACAAGCATATAACCATGTGCCATGAACTAGAAACACCATCCGCTGTAACCCTCGGCAATTATATTCAATACTTAAGAAGAAACGATTTATTATTATTATTATTATTATCCCCCTCCAGTGTTAGTGGTGCTGATAAGAGCAGACACCACTAGCACCTGGGGAGAGGCTCCATCTGTTGGTGGGGAGCAACACCTGCTGGAAAACGGGCCCAGCGTCCCATGTACAGATTGAATTGAGAGAGTGTCAAAATAAGACATTGTGGGAGGTTCCTGCCAGCATTGATTACCCTGGGATTAACGGAACTAAAAAAACTGAATATTAGATAATTATTAAGTTAACAGTTACGGCAGGCAGCATCACCCCGAGATAGGCCTGCACCTGACCAGCTTTTTCTACCTATAACAGGGTGAGAATGTGACCATCTGCTGCCAGCTTGGCTCTTGTGGCTAACAGGCCGCTAGCGGGTCGACAGTGGGACTCTGCTCTGACAGTTGCTGCAATTCTGTAGACTTCCATGTCTCTCTTCAGAACTGCTGCTTTCACCGAACCCCTGCATCGTGGATGACGCATACGCATCCATGGCCAACAGTGCGGCGATCATTGCAAGATCCTGTAGACGGCAGCTCAGTCCACGCCGAGTCCACGGATGACCGTGTTCCTGCTCACATGGCTCTTACACCTGGGACAATTGCTAGAAAGACCACACGCCAAAACCTTTTCGGTTCTGGGCGCCCGAAACTCGGCCCTTTTGTACTACTGGCCCAAACGTCTTCAGCCTGCCAGTGGGTGAAAGGCGCCGTCGTGCCGTGGCCACATCTCCCTGGGCCTGTTTTTACGGGCTCAAGAATTTGGCGCTGCTTTTGCGCCAGATTCATCAACCGCTAGGGCCCTTCTTTTTCAAAAGACCGTACGTGGGCCTCATTCGATACTTCAGTGGTACCAACCTCGGCCTCTTTACATCAAAATGAATCTGGCGCTGTTATGCGCCAGATTCATGATCTGGTAGGGCCCTTGGAGCGACGCGTGGGCCTGATAGTACCCCACATGGAAGCCATTGGGCCGGTAGTACCAATCGGCCGAGTTCCGGGGGCAAGGTCCCACTTGCACCGATTACGAGAATCTGGCGGTTGATCTTTGCTACCTACGGTCAATATCGCTTAATTCGTGTAGGTGGGACCTAGCCCCGGGCGCCCAAAACCAAGAAGGTTTTGGCGTGGGCGCTTTCTACCGATTATCCTCTTACACGGGACTAGTGCCGGCACACGGAGAACAGCAAAAATGCGAAGGCAACTGCAGCCTTAGTTCGGCATGGCCAACTGGCTGCTCGCGAGCTGAAAGCAGGACCCTGTGGTGAGAGCCCTGCGCTGACGGCTGTGGCAGTTCTGTAGACTCTCTCAGGAACGCCTGTCACTGAAAGCTTTTTTTTGTTTCGTCAACGGCTGATAGAGTTTCTCGTGTGGCTATAAGACTTATGGCCAACACGCGGTTGGCAGGGCTGAAAGCGCCGACAGTTGTTGCAGAGCTGTAAATTTCCATCATCATGGCAATCTACAGAACTGCTGTCATTGAAGACCTGCATCGTAGATCCGATTCCTTGTGTGAGCACCCGTGGCCGGCGATTGCGGGCTCCTGTAGACGGCAGCTCATGATTGCTGTTTAATGGACGGCAGGATTCTGTGGACGACTCTTATGGCTAACGGGCGGCTGGTGGGCTGAAAGCAGGACCAGGTGCTGAGAACCCTGTACTGACATTTGCTGCAGTTTTGCAGGTTTGCATGACTGTCTCCAGAACTGATGCGATTGATGGCCTGCGCCGTGGATCGTCATGTGTGCACCCGTAGCCAACCATTGCAAGCCTGTAGACAGCAGCCCATTCTTCCATGGACGACAGGATCGCAACGAGCTTTGGATCTATGATCTCCAAAAGCTTTTTGTACGTCAAGTGTTCATCGCAAAGGTACGGACGAGTCCAGTCGACGAGTCCTACCTGCCGACCATCTGCTGCCTTGATGATTGCTTTCTGTCCGGCAACAAGCTCGAGAACAACCACACCGTAAGCATAGACGTCGTTCATCACTGTGAGTTTGGAGTGGATTGCGTACTCTGGGGCAATGTAACCCGGCGTGCCACACTGGAACAAGGTATCCACTGTCTTCACTCGTGCTGCATTTGATGCCTCCTCACTTTGTGCAAGCTCATTCCTAGCATGCCCCTCTCGAGCCATGCCAAAGTCGATCAACAATGCATGAATGTTTCGCCCTCTGTTTTTCACCATCACATTACTGCTCTTGATATCGCGGTGGAGGATGGGCGGGTTGATATCGTGGTGCAGATACTGTAGGACCTTTGCCAGCTGGCAGGCAATAGAAAGCCGCTCGGACAAATCCAGTGGTGATGTGTCGATGGCGGCACTCCCTCTGCTGAGCGATGAATCTTGCAGCCGTGCGGCAGCTATCTCATGCAGTCGGTCGCTTAGGCTTCCACCCGTGATGAAGGGATAGACAAGAATACACATCTTCTCCTCCATGCAGTAGCCAATGAGATGACCCAAATTTCGATGTCGGATACGGCCCAGCGTTTGCACTTCGGCGACAAACTGCTTGTACTTGCAATCGTCAAGTTCGCCTCGCATGACCTTCATTGCCACATCGACAGCGTCCTTTCCAATCGTCAGCGAAGCCCTGTACAGGTCGCCGTACCCGCCACCTTTGCCAGCTACGCGAAAGTCGCGACTGAACCCTCGGGTCACTGTCCTTAGCTCGGCTAGCGTGAATATCTTGACGCCTATAACTTCTAGTGTGGGGGTTCCAGGACCTAACAAAGATGTCCCAGATATGGATAGGCTCTGTTTGCTACTACTAGAACGGGTGCGGGAACTTGCCTGCCGTGTCCTAGTAGTCTTCTGAGCGTCAGAAGGGACGCCGGACTGACTCGCAGGCCGACGAAATTTCAGTACTAGAGTTAAAACTACGACGAAAACACACCCCAGTGTCAGTGCTGCAACAGAGATACCAATACCGATGGCGGCACCTGCAGTTATGCCGGTCCTTCCTTTATCACGAGGCAACTCTACGGAGCTGGGGCTGCCAGGGTGCGGCGGTTGGCTGGTTGTGTTGGTACTAGGTGGAAGGGGCGACGGTGGTGCCCATGCAGGTTCGAGTGGTGACGAATCTGACGAAGGAAATGCTACACTGTCAGGCGAAGATTCACGAGGTGCCGATGGAACTCTGGGTGCCGTCGAAGGTTCCAGTGGGACCGGTGGGACTGGTGAAGCGATGGACGTGAATTGTTCAGAATCTGTACCACAGGGGTGAAGTGCGGAAATGTTCAGCTTCAGCTTCAGGAGCCTCGAGCGTAAGGTCCCCACGATGAGATACTGATCGTCATTAGAAAGAGTGATTGACACGAATGCGGCACGTCCTCTGTTGCCGTGATTGTATCGCAACGATGCAACCGTCCTCACTGCTATGACATCTCCCTCCGGCTCTCGAAGCGTCAACCATCGGATTGCTCCCCCTTCAAACTCAGCAACAAACAGATTACACCCATCAGAGGTCACAACAACCCCTGTTGGCCCAGAAAACTTTGCCAACATCGGAGGCCCGTCTCTCTCCATCAACTCAGGCAAGTCACTCCTGTTTCCAGCGATGGTTCTGGTTGCGCCGGTACGAATGTCCACCTGCCGAATCACGTGGTTCAGGTAGTCTGCGACGTATAGACTGCTTCCATTCCTGTAAAGCGAGCGGGAGCCGAAAAATGTGTCGTTGAAGCGAACCTCCGAGCCTATCTCGCTGTCCGTGTAACCCCTATCCTTGCTCGTGGTCGACGGACCAGCAAGGACATCAATGGCTGAACCTCCAGCTCCAGAATCTGACGATATAGGGACCACGGAGATCCGATCTCCTGAGGCGACCAATAAGGACGACTGGAACGGATGCTTCACCAAGAATGTCGGATTGTGGATCGCCTGCGTTAAGTTCGTGTCCAGCTTTGTGATGACGTCCACCTCCCGAAGAAGGCTGTTCTGGAAGTCGGCGACGACTAACTTCTTTTCGTCCAAAGCGACTACGCCCATGAGTGTGGACGTAAACGTCATGTTTGTCACCGCGGAAGTGAGCTGGACACCTGGCCTAAGCCATGGCCCAGCAACCGGCGAAATTGTGTAAACGTCTCCCGCAGCGGAGGATGTCGTCTGGGACAGAGTCGCCTGCTTGATTGATGACTGGAACTGGGTCATATTTGGTCCCAGCTCAGTGTAGTTGTGTTCCACCCAGTATAGGGTTGCCCCATCGGTTGCAAAAGTAACATCTCTGGCATAGAAATGAGAATCCGCGGTTCGTTTTTCTTCCAGGGCAACGAACACATCCCCAACATAAGAGAGGAGTCCGTTCACCGTGGGGGTAAACATTGAAGGAAAATATTGAAGGCTTCGCCGTTCGTTCCATGATGATTGCAATGACCCCCATCCCACATCGGAACTCAGTCTGCACTCCGAAGCACCTACAGAATCGAAATCGGTCCCGCCATCGTTGGCATCTGCGGCAACAGTGGTGTTCGTCACGGTGGAGAAGACTTCAGCATCACTACTGTGAACTACGGCATGTGCAACAAATGCATTGCAACTGCAACTGCTGTTACGTGACGTACTGTAGACTATAAGGTAACTAATTAACACAACTAAGGCGCTTGCAACGCGCCGTCCGGCAAGTAGCGAACGCGAGAGTGATTTTAGACCGGATTCCAACTCCATTTTTTTCTGTTTCTTTTTACGCAGACTCGTCGCAGAGCGGCAGAGATGAATCAAGCGTCGGCGAATCCCCTTAGGCTACCGGACTACCGTCTTCACCCAAATCGGCTGCCCGCTCATTATAGCTGTATTTGGTGCAACTTTATGTCCTGCAATCAGACTTGCTTTCATTCACACTAAGTCTTTACATGTATGCAAACAGTAGCGCAGCAAACTGGCGACAAGCGCCCTCACTCAGAACTCAGAGATATGGTCGCCGGAAACACAGTCCAGATACAAGTTCACTCTCGATGGCTATGGCGACTCAGCGCCCAAACAACTCTCTGTTCCCATACACCGGATCACCCTGGATATCCCAGACGAGATACTCTGCACTCACACATACACACACACACACTACACACAAACTCTCGCTATGGCGGCTATGGCCGCAACTACCCTATCGCTATGCTATGCTCCTTCTCTCTCGCCCACTTCGGCTCCGGGCTCACTGCAGACCTCCTTGCACAAGTCGCTGTGGCAGCGGTTCCGCATGGCTCACGCAGGAATGAATGAATGGCTGGGCGCTGCCTCTTGATTTATACTTCTCAAGCTCGTTGGTCTCCCTTTTCCATCGGCCCATGGTGCTCACAGTCCCTCGTGGTACTTGCTGGACCGGACTGGGACTGACTGGACCTTACCGCTGACTGCTTCGGGACTCACTGCTAACTTACTGAGGTCGTACTGCAATCGCTCTGCAGTTAGTCCACCACTTGACTCACCACTTGCCCACTGTCCGACCTTCTAGAAGGCTACAGCTGAGACTTCTAGACTTCACTAAGACTTGTATTCGACAGACCTACAGATCGAACCCTGGCTACCTATGGACCCTACGACAGCCTATCAACTGCTACAAATACACAGGTCGTCGACTCAACTCTACGGGTCGACACAGGTACTGTACACAGGTAAGGCGGGGACTAGGGATCGAGCCCTGGGATCTGCGTCTGCTACTGCAAAAGGTGAAAACCGTTTCAGTCCAGGTACGCCAATAATTTCCGGGTGTTCTATTCGGGGGAAGACAGTAGCAATAACTTGAAAGAAAATGGAAGAAAAAAGGAATTAAAGGAAAATTCAAAATTATAAGAAAGCTCAGACATTGACGAGCCTAGCTCAGTGCTCACCCACGAACTGTTGAAATACGAATCAGACCCAAGTTCGAATCCAGATACAATCAGATGCCCAGAATAACATGATTCTGAATTACCTGGGGGGCTGGTCAGCTTCAATGATGACAATATCTCCAGGCCGCCCTTCTTAAACCACTAGTACCTTTGCCGTCCGGTTTCGACAAGTTGCAGCCTAGTCCCGAACTTTTAGGAGGCCAGGCCCGACAACGGCTGCCGTTGATAAATCTGATCGGCGGCCGTCGTTTCGTTTCCGCCTCCTGAAAGGTCGGAGACCGACTATTTTCCGAACTGACTTAAAAAAAAAAAAAAAAAAAAANAAAAAAAAAAAAAAAAAAAAAAAAAAAAAAAAAGCCAGAGTTTTGTTAGTCTTCCAGATTTACAGATTTCGGACGCTACTACGGATTCTGAATCCCTTTTTTTTTTCTTTTTGTCTTGCTCGTTTAAGACATTATGTGATTTGCGATCATATCATCACAACGATGATGACAATTCACATTAACCTAAGCTTCAATACAAGCCTGCAAGCTACTCAGAAGCTATTGGATGAGGTGAAAAGGTGAGAGGGAGACTTAACCATAAGGTGTCATCGAATCTAATACCGATCTGTAGTCTCACAATTTAACAAATAATCATCAAACCTGCAGCGGTAGACTTCTTCATCTGCCTGCGCTACGATGACATGATGACGACACTTCAAAATCATATGCCGTAAGGCGGCAGAACGATCACCGGCCAACTGGCGTAAGAAGAGTCTTCATTGATGCGAAATGAAGGAGAGAAATTTGAGAAAAACACTACCTGCCAACGGCTTTTACAAATATACCCCGATCGTTCCGTGGTGCAACAAATGGGCCCGGTACAGCTGCATAGAGTTACATCGTCCTTCAACTATCGTCTTGTACAGTGTATTCGATCTCCGTCGATTCTCCAGAGTCCAAAATCACTTCCAAAGACGCTCATCGGCAAACGGGTGTGCACGACAACAATCACAATTAACGCCACGTCCTGTCCAGGATGCAATGGTGCTTGATTTCACATGTATGTGCAATTATCATGGAAAAGGCCAGGCCTTCAGCGCATAGGACCTGAACGAACAGGCCAGAAATGCAAACAAGTGACACTGTAAGCCAAACGAGAGCGAGAGGGACGAAAATCTCGGTAAACACGGACTTTTGTTTTTCTTTTCTTTTCTTTTGCGGGATTGGAACACGTAATTGAAAGAGACTCGTGTTCTTTCTGAAGAGACAATCATGTCATTACAAATCACAGACACTATCAACTAGTATTAACTTTTAAGGTTTTTTTTTTTTTTTTTTTTTTAACCCACACATACACAGGTGACCCATCTACTCTTGGGGGGCTGCAGCCCGGTTGCTCATCACCGGCTAGCTTTACAAAAACTTCAATCTCATTGTGGAAAAAACCCTGTTCTGCCAGATTCAGCAATGACGGCTTGCCAAGAGACTCTCCCTGGTACCCAGTCACTACAAGCTTCTTCACTGCAGTCTGGTACCTACTTTTGTTAAAACCCTCCCCCGAGAATGAGCCCCTTGACCCTTCCCTTCCCCCTACTTTCTGGCACCCTCCTCGTCCGTTCATTTTTTTCTCATGTAGTTCCCACAAAGACTAATACCCTTTTCTTTTTTTTCCTAGGCTACCAGCCAAGCCGCCCGGGTCCCGGGTGGCCAGCCCGTGCAAGGACCAAGGAAGGTCCTAGCAAAAAAAAAAAAAAAAAAAAACCGAAAAAAAACTATGTTATGCAGAAAAATAAACTTAACAACTTTTGCCTCAAGGTCACATCGAAATTCTTCACCAAATTTACAATAAAAATTAAAAATTAAAAATAATTCTTTTTTTTTTTCTTTTTTCTTTTTGGCCCGGCCGGGCAAGTGACCCCGGGCCACTCTAGCAGCCTAGTTTTTTTCTCTTTTTTTTTTAACTAGGCTCCGGTTACTACCCGGGGAGGTATGAGCACCTCCCGCCGCTCCCGGTAGTACCTTCGCCAGACCGCGTTCTATTTGTGGGGAGCATCACCTGCTGCAAACTGGCTCCAGCGTCCCCTAATAAGTTAATAAGACGGGTGCCTGAAAGGCCTTCCACAATTCAGACCCCAAATTCGGGTCTCAGGGTCAGATCGCCAAGAAAGGCCAAGTTAGTCGATTTCAGAAGAGTCACAGTCGGGTACCTCAGTAGTCCAGTCCCACAGGCACCCAGCAAACAGTCACATCTTAGGGGCAAGAATCACGTTTCATAATGAAAAGTCATATTGAACAGTCACATCCCACGAGTAAAAGGGGCATCTCCACAGGCCAGAGTCGTGTCCCAGTGGCAGGAGTCACAGTCCACAGTCAAAACCATATGCCAAAATCGAAAAGTCACGACTCAAAGGCCCAAGCAGCAGCAGACCAATGGAAATTCGGGAAGGTTCCACGCCTTGACATTCGAAAGCAGACAGGCCGTGGGGATGTGGTACCGGAACCCAATCAGGCCCCAAGAAGCAGAGGCTGGCACGAGTTGAAGTGCAATCAAAGACTACAAAAGGACTGGCAAGCCTACCATTCGGGCAGATTGCTCATCCGCAAGAAGTGTGGAAGTGCTGGTGCACTTGTGCGCTGTAGTGAGGGGCAGAGCGCTGAGCCAGGACGCCGCACTAAGGGAGAGAGAGAGGGAGGATGAGATTGCGCTGGCAGAGGGAAGGCAGCCATAGCTGCGCCAGTGCAGAGTGTTAGTGCTAGTTAGTAGTAGTTAATAGGCATAGGAGTGGGTGTATCCAGAGCAGATCCTTGAGTAGTTGTTAGTGAGCGTGCATGCATGTAGGGAGAGAAGACACTGTGAGGAGATAGCTAGAGAGAAGACCAGTAAGTAAGAGAGAAAGACAGGGGGAGAGAAGAGCTGGAAGAGATACTTACCTGAGAGCTGACACTAGTTACGGGTTACTTTTGCAAGCGCTGATGAGCGCTGGTGAATTGAACTCTTGATGCTCTTGTGATAATTTGTTGGAATTCATGAGCTGCTCTATCTGGTCTTCATCTCTCTGGCCTCCTGTGCGAACTTCGTGTGATCTCACTCATGCATGATGTGTGATTGTGTGCGCTCATTGCTGGTGAACTAAGAGGTTCATAGCATGTCATAACTTCTCATAAGTTAATTAGACATTCAAATGACATACAGACAGTAATGACGGGGGGCATGCTTAAACATATCAATGTTATATATTTAATTAAGAGCTTAGTACGTTTATATCACTTTTGAGTATCGAATAAGCGAAATAAAACACGCGCTGGCAAAGAAACCAGGCGTCGAGTTCGAAAAAGCAATGAAAGTACCAACGGTCGTGGTGTCAGGCTGGGTGTCATATTTACAGGGGTCGGCCGTGGTGTCAGATGGTGAAAGAAAAGGAAAAACAAAAAATGCCCAATGCATACTTTTCGAGCCAAACTGCCTTTCCGAAGTCGGCGCCTGTTTTCTTTGCCGGCCCGTGTCTTTTTTGCCTTTGCGAACTCAAACCCCCCCTCGTCCGCTGTTGTTTCTATATATATTAACACCAAGGCCTTCCCGGCACCATCATCGCGAAGAGTGTGAGTGGGGTACAATCGTGGGGAGGAGTGTTAGTAGGGTATGTGTTCTTTTGAATCTTTTCCGACTAGCTGATGGAGAAGGAACTGCGCTTCTGCTGCTCCCAAGCATGGAATCCAACAAGTGGAGGGCAGAAGGCAACTTACCTAAGACAGAAGATTACTCGAGCAAGAAGGCACTGACCCGACCCCATCAACGGTCCGAAAAAGCTTGGAGAGCCTTCCGCACCGGTCCACAAAACCAAGAACTCGTTTACCAAAAGGTGGCACAAAACAAACAAATATAACAGCATTGGGATTCCTGACATGCATCTCAAACTACACACTCGCATCACTGCCAAAGGGGAGGACGAAAATAGGAGACAATTTACCTAAGACAGAAGACTCCTCCAGCAAGAACGCACCAACCCCCCCCCCAAAAACTGTATCAACGTTTATGAAAAGTTAAAGGTCCGAAAAAACTGGGAGCGTGTGACAGTGTGTGGAGATGTGCGTTGTAGATTTTCACCACAACAGCCTCTTTTCCACCCAGATGAGTGGATTGCAATCAGACTCGTTTTCAAACACACTTTTCACACATGTAAACAGTAACGCAGCATACTGGCGACATGCACCCACTCAAAACTCAGAGATATGGTTTTCAGATACGAGTTCACTCCCAATTGGCTATGGCGACCTCAGCGCCCAAACATCTCACTGTTCACATACACTGGATCACCCTGGATATCCCACACGCATCACTCTAACACACGAGCAC
>BFEA01000488.1:355122-365127 GCA_003427395.1 Chara braunii
GCCGTGGTCGGTGCTTTATTGCACCACCGAAACAATGACCGGGGCCCGGGGGCCTCATCCCTCTCTCTATGAAAATGCCCCCCCTTTTTTTTTTTTTTTTTTTTCAAAAATAAAATAAAATAAATTCCAATCGAAAAAAAAATATAAAATGGGCAGGTGCCCCTCGACAGTCCCAACACGTCTATAAAAAAAAAGTACCCCTACCAGGCAAAAAAAAATAAAAATCGGAGTTCCCGCTCACCGTGAACTCCGTGAACTACCTGCGTTCACGATTTCCGTGAATGTTGACCGGTCCCCATTCACAACCCCCGTGGACGGTGAACGGGGGTACGACACTGTTGTGGAACATTATGGACACGCTTACGTTTTGACGACACGATTTTCCAGACTGCAACTACCATAGACGACAACGTCTCACCTTGAACTTTATAAACTGTCGAAGTAATAGCAGACACATGGAAATTGCAAAGGCCGAAGACTGCATTTCCTTTCCGACATTTGCGGGGCATTCGGGAGAACGATCCTTTCTGCTTTCTGTGGTCTTTTTCTGAAAATAGGATAAATGTCGGACCGAAGGGCAGATTGAGGCGGGCATGGAAATTGCTCAAAGGAAGATCGTCGAGGTATACAAATAAATACAACCTCAGGCGAAAACTTTGGAAGGAGCAGCTATATCTCGGCAGTACTGTCGTGAAGCAGAGAAAATGTAGGTACGAGGTGGGAATTGCAGCGAGTGCAAAAATCCAAAAGTGCCATTAGCTACACCACGTTGAGGGTCAACGTTTTGCGTGAAAAGAAGTGGCATTCCGAGAACAAGGTCAAGGAATGACGCAAAGCCGCCAAGCTTGTTATCTGGCAGCGACATAATATTTCTTACGTCTCCGGGAGGTTTGTTTTGAAGAGCTTTTCCAAAATCAGCAATTATCCGCACAAGATGATGATCAGGAGGAAGTTGCGTGCAAAGCGCACAGATGTACGCATTTGCAAGAGGAACGCGAGTGTTATTGTATGGACTGACACAAACAAGAAAATGGGGAATGTCGTTTTTGACAAGAGAACTTGAATGGGTCATTTGAATGTTGTCAACAAGGCTGTTGTTGATGATGTTGATAAATATTAGGACTCCACATACCCATTCTTGCATTTTTGCAATGGACGCCCCACTCTGGGTTGGCCTTGAAACGGACACTGTTTGTCAAAATGACAACGGTTTTAAATAGATGTCATAGATGAAAAGCTTCGTGGTGTGATGATGTGTGTGCCAAATCGGGTGCAGGTTCGTGGTAAACAGGCGTGCCACCAATTGAGAGTAGTTGGAAGAAATCGCCTGTGGGCACCATGTGTATGCCACCGAATGACAACTCAAGTTTCCGCGCATCAGAAAGTGCGTGGTGCGAGCGTGCCCACATGTCTTTGTTCATCATGCTAAATTCATCAATCACAAGCATGCATAACTCGGGCGTGAAGCCGGGGATACCTTTAAGTTGTACTCTGCGTCGTTCAAAGCGATGTTCAGGTTCTAAGTTGTGCATTCTCATCCAACTATGGAAAGTGACACCAGAGATAGTCACCATTGTTTTACCTGTCATTGATGTTTTCACCACGCTTTTATTATGACCCCATCTGGCAGCAAACGCTTCAACAACAGCAATCACATGCGATTTCCCGGTCCCTCCTTCCCCTGTGAGATACATGAGCAGCTGCTGTTGACGGACAAACTCAGTCATTTGTGTAATAGGAATGAGTGCGTTTGACATATCAACAATGGTTCTAGAAAGCCAAGTGTTAAGTAGGGTTTTTGCAAGCAGCACAAATGCAAGATGTTATTCCTCATTCAACGAAAACTCCTCTGATATTTCATAGACAGAAGAAAACAGCGGTTTTATGAAGGATGATTTTTATGCATCAGATGATTCTTGTGTGTTATGCTTTTCGAAATGCAATGCATCTATGATCAGTTGAACTCCGGTTGGATGAGGTAGTTTTGTCCAGTATGATGAATAGAAAATTGTGGCTACTTTAGGCATCGGTGAACTTTTTGTCCACGCCAAAGCTTCTGAAACGTCTTCGATTTTACGTTTTGAAAAAATGTTTATCGACGACCGGTTAGTTTGGTGTGCATCAAGTGCAGCCAAATTGTGGCTATTTTAGGCATGCTCTTCAGTCAGTCGTTCTCGCTGCTGGTGTGCATCAAATGCAGCCAAACACAACACAATGGTGCAATCAATTTTGTGTTGATCTTTAGTTGTATATTTGCAAGAGTACCAAATGCGTTTTGCTGCCTCAGCGCCTTCAAATAGAGGTTGAATGTCATGATTGCACTTGAAAGTGGAGAGAATAATATCATTATAACCATTCACATATTCATCGTCCAACTCAGGCTTGAGTTCTACGCCAGTTTTTTGTAACGTTGTGTGTTTGCAATGTGTGCGTGAAAATTGGTAACGACATGTCTTATCACTATCAGTGACACGCGATTTTCTGAAGCATGAGCTGGTGTGTGTCCAGTGCTGTGTCTGTACAAGGTAGACAAGTGCAGGCAATGTAGAGCGCAATGAAGCAAGGCGTGGAGGCAATGCTAACAATCTTTCACTTGCAGGATGAGTGCGGAAGCGATCATCGGCTAAACATGTGTATGAAGCACGAGGTTTATCTTGATCGGCAAGATGCTCGTAAGCGAGTGATGGATAAGTTGCAATTAACTTTTGGCGCAGAAAGTGGTGCGAGTTGAAGAGCGCACCACAATGAACAGATGTAGCAGTGGGAGGCTCAATTGCATGAGGACGATTTTTGGGACGCGGAGCGCAATGAGCTGAGGAAGGAATAGGATGTGGAGCATATGCAGGCGACGGTGCAGAACATTCTGAACAAGGTAAAGTGGACACATCAAAGGATGCAGATGTTGAGACAATGCTATCGACGTACTGCGTAAGAAGACCGCTGAAGTGTGGATCAAAATCCAGTGTAGTATCAAAATCGAATGTAGTGAGTGGCACGTTTTCAAGCCAAACTAGACAATGAATATGCAATGTGCCCTGACCCTGCGTTTCAACCATCCCAAAGTATGCTTTTGTCCGTCCAAATAGACCACCTTCATTTGTGCTCTATCGTGTGTCAGTATCAAAGTCGAGCACGTCTTCGATGAATGTGGAAACCATACGATCAAGGAGACATGCCAAAGCAACATTGTCCATCATAGACAATTGCTTGAGCTTGTCAAGCTGCATTGTAGGATTATCTATGAACACGTCACAAAACTCTTCGATGCTAAGTAAACCAACGTACAACGCAAGGGTATAAGATGTGTCCGTGTTTGGCATAAGTGTAATGAAGAGGCTAGGCTGGCCAAAACGGTCACAAGTTGCAAAAGCTTCTTGTCTCCGGGCACGACGTTCAACGTTACTGCCCCAAACATATGTGGAAGCGCATTCAACATGACGAAACATCTGTGTAACAGTCTGTGTTGTTCCATGGCCGCAACGTTCACGTCGCTTGTTCTCAAGGCCAATTTTCAACATGTCAGTTGTTAGCTCAGCTATAGGCCTATGAATATGGGGACAGCTTCTTCAAGTGATGTTTGACATCATATACCCCCGATTAAGCGATAGACGATCGAAAGTCGCCATCGCATAATACGCATCTTGTGCAAAACGTCTATTGCTTAACAAGCAATACTGTTTTGCACATAACTGTGGTGAAACAGGCACACGTCTGCCTGCTTCTCCAGAATGGCCACGTCCATGGTGAAGAGAAACTGTCGAAAATCGCATTTTCGACAGTGGTGCGGCGATACGCATACTTCTCTCACTCAATTTCACCCCTCTCACACTACCTACCTACCTACCACTACTAAGAGGCTCGCCACACAGGCTGTCGAAAACTGGGTTTTCGACAATTTTGCATCGCCACACAGACTTTCGAAGAATTGCGGCTCAAAAAACTTTCGATAGGTGTCAGAATGGTCCTTTCGACAGTTGCCCTCTAGCAACTCAGCAACCGTTTCCTCCCGCCTGAGGTGACGGAAATTCGACAGTGCCCCGCCGGGCTTTCAAAAATTGCGTTCCAATTTGCGTTGTCAGAGACTGCTCCCTGACAGTCGTGGCCTGTTTGTACGTATGTAGTCAACAGTTGTTGTCGAAAACGACGTGTACATCTGGTCCGCTTGCGCGCATAAATTCATCCATGTAACAACTCCCCACAGGCGACCGCCTTCGCCACACAACACCTGTCGAAAGGCTG
Source organism: Chara braunii (assembly GCA_003427395.1). NCBI lineage: Eukaryota > Viridiplantae > Streptophyta > Charophyceae > Charales > Characeae > Chara > Chara braunii. Next base: position 359,362 of record BFEA01000488.1, read on the forward strand.
AGTCGACTTCGCAACTTTCGACAACCTCGCCCCTCGACAGGCTATGTGGCGAAGGGGGGCGAAATTGTCGACGGCCCGACTGTCGAAAATTTTCTGACACCTGTCGAAAATTTTCGACATTTGACAGCCTGTGTGGCGAGCCTCTAATCGTAGCCATACTACGGGGAACCCCGTGGCCAGAACCGTGCTCATCAGAGAGAACATGTGGGGGCTGCTCCCCACCTGCAGGTGGGCGATACCGGCTTGGGGAAGGGGACAGCTGGTAGGTAGCATCATGGACGATGCCAACAGGACCAATCCCTGTRCCTCCCCTCAGGTGGTGGTCCCCTCCCCTACGAAGATCAGCAGACTCTGCTCAATGCCTATAGGGGGTCCAGTGGTCTATCTCTAGGTGGCGGGCGCGGGGCGCCAAGCATGCCCAGTAAGGTATATGAAGCGATGGGGATTGAACCCACGACCTTCTGAATGCCACTTGCGAGCCTTACCAACTGAGTTAAGAGGAAAAAATTCTGCTTTATTTTTTCCCACGGGTGAAATATAGCTGGGATACTCGTGGTACCACCAGTCCCCCGGCTACCCAAAAACCTGCCTCCTGTGGGTTAAGACCAGGGTTTTTCGGAAGGGCGGTGACCGTTCTTTACTAGCAGGTCCAGTCCCGCGACTAAAAAGTACCCTAACTTTGGCAAATTTTTGCACTTAAACTAATAACGAGTCCCGCGACTAAAAAGTACCTTAACTTTGGCAAATTTTCGCACTTAACCTAATAACAAGTCCCGCGACTAAAAAGTACCCTAACTTTGGCAATTTTTCGCACTTAAACAAATAACGAGTCCCGCGACTAAAAACTTGAAAAGTCCCCAAACTTTGGCAATTTCTCGCACAAACTAATAACGAGAAAAATCAGAAATTTTGGGAACGCGTAGATTAGGTTGTGATATTTCTAGGAAAATAATAAAAACTAAACATATAAAAATAGTTTTGAGTCTTTTGACCCTGAAATAGTTATGACATTTGGGCCAACGGAAAAAGTACCCTAACTTCAGTGATTTTTCCAGCTCAGAAGAATGCGTTGAAAGTACTGAAAATTGGCGGGCCCTTTCGCAGGGAAAATATCTGAAAAAAAAAGAAAAAAAACACATTGATGCTGAAATTGTCGCCGCGCCAATTCGGGGCATTTTCCATTTTTGCCACTCTTCGACGTGCGGGGCAACGGAAAAAGTACCCTAACTTCAGTGATTTTTCACGCTCAGATGAATACATTAAAAAAGCTGAAAATTGGAGGGCCTGTAGACTAGGTCATGATCTTTCCAGGAGAAGGGAAACCATTTGCTGAACATTTTTTTTTTTCCAGGGTGAGGTCCCATCTAGAAGGACTAACAAATAATGGCCTTCGAGGTCCGTGGGGAGAGGACCGGCTGTGCTCCGCTACCACTAGCCAACAGGGCTCCATCGGGAAGCGTATAGGCTCGACCATTGCTTCGTCATGACCTGGATACGACGGACACAAGAAAGAGTGGGTGATTCAGCATTACCACTCTCCTCCTTGTCAATCAAGCAGAGGGGAGAGTGCATGCTCAGAAAAGTGAGCAACCAAGGCGACGCACAGTGCAGTTGGTGGGACATAAGCCAAAAACACAACGTCACCGTGGTAAGAGATCCGCGGCTCAACGAAACGAAACCCAAACGCCCGACAGGTGGAGGTAGGAGCTCCACAACCAGTCGTCGGACCAGATCTCCTGCATACCCGCAGGAGAAACAAAAAAGTCCTTTACTGAAACAAGCGGTCAAGGATAATTTGTCCCACGCGGGCAATGATTGGGCGAGCTACGAACACATACTGGATCAGGTGAAGACAACAGCCATAGGAGTGGGGCATGTCTCAGAGTAGTCTTCAATAAACTTGTTGGAAGATTGCGTCTATAGGTTGGAGCCGTTGGACGAGGAGATAGAAATCTTCTGTCTATCTCGTGAAGCCAGTGCTGCTCACCGGATTCGACAGAACGACTGCACATCTGCATGTTGCCACTCGTTGTGGCGTTTACGAAAAGTAATAGAAAACTCGCTGCTATCCAAGTATCAGTCCTTTGACGACAATACGACTATTGCCACCAAGGAGGAAAACAGAGAGATGGAAAACGGTGGCACGGGTCCTTATGAGCATCAACAGCCCACAAGGGCAGCAATCACCTGCTTCAAAAACAACTGCCTCCATCGCTGCACGAGTGGGCTAGAGGGCGGTCTGGAAGCGACATTCCCGTCCTCCAACAGTAGAACGAGTACGCAGAAAGCACCGGAGGGAGATGCTGTTGGGAGGAACACTGCTGCTATCACACAACGAAATCGGGGCAGCGCTACACACACAGGGAGGCAAACACAAACACATTGTTCCCCGACGAGCAGCAAGTGGTAAAGTGCCAAGTGCCACCCCAACAGGGGAAGGCAACAGTCCAGATGAGTGTCTAACCATCTTTGCAGGCACAGGGTCGGAGAGACAGACAGAGGGGGTACCAAATGCATCCCTTCAATCGTCTTATGTGCCGCCTATGAAATTCCAGTACTATGAAACACTAACGACCAAGAAGAAGGACGAGAGGGAGGGGGGTTGGAACCAAGGGGTGAGAGGGGAAAAGAGTGACAGCCAGGGTTATCGGCTATGGAGACCTCCGTGGGAGGAGGAGTTAGGAGAGGGGTAGATGACTCGTGTTTTTAGAATTTGGTGCGATACTTTTGGAGTTCAACTCATTACGAATTAAAATAATTACAGTTCGGTGGATTCTAATAAGCATTGGTTTAGTTAATCGGGGAGTTCGGCTCATTAGGAACAGTTACTGTAATTGCAGTTTGGAGGATTCTAATTAGGATTTTTAGAATTAGGGTGGGTTTTGTATTTTTTAGTGCCAACTTAGGATATGGTGTGTTTTTTTTGTAGAGTGGAATTTACATTTTGTTAAATCATCAGTACCTCTGTCACTGGTAAGCAAAATGAGAAAACTGGCAGTTTTCCCACTTTTTCGAAACTGTTTGGGGGTCTGCGGAGGCTTGGCAGTTCGGCCTTGTGGGCCCGTTCGAAAAACAAGTCCATGTCGGGGAAGGCCGTTCACGAAGTTGTCCTTACATCAAACCTCACAGGAAAGTATCTAACTACTATTATGGTTAGTTTCAGATTTCCGTTGTTCGTGGTTTTGCTTTTTTTTTTTTTTTTTTTTTTTTTTTTTGGTGCTCTCCCTGGGAGGCACGGCACAGTCCACGCGCTATCACACTTTATGGAGGAGGCATGGCCACACTACTACTTTGCAGAGTGTATGAAGTTCAACCCGCGTTCCCGGCCTAAGTTCAGTTTCAATTTTTACTCTTTTTTTTTTTTTTTTTTTTTTTTGAAGAAACAGCCCGAGTACATGCTAGGGGTGCTGATAAGAGCATTCACCGCTAGCATGGTCGGGGAGGCTCCATCTATTGGTGGGGAGCAGCACCTGCTGGAAAGCGGGTCCAGCGTCCCTCAACATCATTTAGGAAGGGCCAGTTTGAAAACAAGAGGTACGTAACCGTGCCACGTGTCCATCCTACTATAAACATGAGCGATCACTTGAATGGGCACGCAGTCACACATCGTTTATTCGACAAGCAGCATTGATTGGCCTCAAAGCGAGGAGATCAGCTGGCCATCGCAGTGTAACAACCTATCCCTAGTCTGACTCCCTCATGCTCTGCAAAAACCATATCGCAGGGCCCAAAGAGGAGGAGCATTCAGAATAGAGGGGTTTAGAAAAGCAGTATCGATGGCAGACGTCATGCTAAGCAAGAGTTATGTAATCGTTCCACATGTCCATCCTATGATAAACATGAGTGGTTGCTTGAATGGGCATGCAGGCAGACGACATTTAATTGGTGAGCAGTATCGATTGCCCCAAGCGAGGGGGCAACCGGCCGTCGCAATCAAAATACTTGTCCCTAGTCTGACTCCCACATCTTCCACAAAATTGATCTCGCAGCACCCGGGGAGGAGGAGCATTCAGAATTGGGGGGTTTAGAAAATCAGTTATATAGTAAAACCTTGGACGAGAGTCCGATTCCACTGTATCCCCCCGCGGACCTGACACCCCTGCCATAACGCCTTCACTGAGGGCATACTCACACAACTACTTTGGGGTAGGTATCTACTTGGTATCACATCCGAACGGGTGTTTATTTTTTTTCCCCTTTTCTTTAAAACCCATGTATACCCCCCTTCACCCCCCTTCCTCTTTAAGACCCATGTATACTCCCTCTACAAGGCCTGTCTCTTATACACATCTAGATGTGTATAAGAGACAGACATTTAATTGGTGAGCAGTATCGATTGCCCCAAGCGAGGGGGCAACCGGCCGTCGCAATCAAAATACTTGTCCCTAGTCTGACTCCCACATCTTCCACAAAATCGATCTCGCAGCACCCGGGGAGGAGGAGCATTCAGAATTGGGGGGTTTAGAAAATCAGTTATATAGTAAAACCTTGGACGAGAGTCCGATTCCACTGTATCCCCCCACGGACCTGACACCCCTGCCATAACGCCCTCACTGAGGGCATACTCACACAACTACTTTGGGGTAGGTATCTACTTGGTATCACATCCGAACGGGTGTTTATTTTTTTTCCCCTTTTCTTTAAAACCCATGTATACCCCCCTTCACCCCCCTTCCTCTTTAAGACCCATGTATACTCCCTCTACAAGGCACTCCGCCCATAGAATATTCAAGTATAACTCCCAGGCGTTCTATTTGATTATAACGCTCGGGCGTATTATTCAAAGGGGCGACCTGGCGTTATTTTCAGGTGCAGACGGTAGTCGACCTAGGTGCAGACGGTAGTCGACCACAATCGCTGGACCGTGGCGGCTCCAGCCAAAAGCGGGGAAAAAATCCGCCTCTGGGGGTTCTGCAAAGCTTGGTGTGGTGTGCAGCGCCACCACGCCCGGGTGTACTGGTGGTTGATTCCGAATTTTGAAGTGCATTGCTATAAGCCTATAAGCCTATAAGCCTATAAGTTTTGCAGGTCACCCAGCTGATGGGAATGGGCTTCCCACCTTTCACGGGCTAGTGCCGTTAGCCATAATTTTGTGCTGATTGCCAACCCCTGAGAGTTGCGGCACCATGCAAGGCGCGTTGGAGAAAAACGGCTGCGAAACGTACTGGTGGTTTAAATTTCCCGAGTTGCATGCCTTGTTGCTTTATAACCCACTTCCACGACCCCCCATCCCCAGTCCCTCGTTTCCACCCTTTCACTCCCCCACGCCTCCCACTGCCTCTGGAACCCCTGCGCAGAAGAATTGGTGCAGGTGGCTGTAGAAATCTGATGCAGTACTTGGCCCATACATCGGGCCGTGGGGGCCCTCACGTGAATGCGTCATGACTTTCGGGGCTGGGCTGCCGTTGGTAAATCTCATCAATGGACTTTGTTGCATTTACTACATCCGAAGGTCGCGGTGAGAAGCCCGCGGTCAATGTATGGGCCAGGTACTGGTTGTTTACCTACCACTACGCTCGGCTGTTTGTCCGGGCGCCGGGGCACCCAACTTGGGCCCTTGGGGCCAGATACTTGCCCGGGTGCATGGCCGGACATGAACCTCGGGCAGGGTTCTGGGCAGCCCGAGCGCCGAAAGAACTAATACAAAAAAAATAAAAAAAAAATTCAAGAAAAAGCATATTATGTTGTGTACAATTGCAATACAAACAACCTGTTAGGTGGTCAAAGCTTAAAAAAAAAAAAAAAAAAAAAAAAAAAAAAAAAAAA
>BFEA01000488.1:365145-375349 GCA_003427395.1 Chara braunii
GTCATCCTATTTATTCGGAATTCTCATAGGTGCTACTGTTTTATTCTTTTTTTTTTTTTTTTTTTTTTTTTTCCCCTAATTTCTACCTTAGGTAAGTAGGTAGGATAAGTAGGTAGGACGGTAGGCAGGAAGGAAATGCGCCTGCGTCTGGTCTACGTGACGGCCTGTATACATGCCGTGACGGTCCTGGTCGGGACGTACGGGCCGAATACAACCTTCCGGTTTGAACCACCTCTAGATGAGAAAGGTGCACCCACGGGTGCATGCCTGGGTTGGTGGCTTAAGGAAGGAAGCAGAACTGTGGGAAAATGTACTGTTGCGCAGAGGCCCACAGAGGACGAAGGAAGGGTCTCATATAGCAGTGGGTTAAGGAAGGGAGGGATACCTTGGGACGATTTGGGACAATTTACTGGTGCACAGAGGCTCACAGAGGACGAAGGAAGGTTCCCTCCCATGTACCGGTGGTTCAACGAAGGAAGGAAACGAAGGGACAATTTGCCGGACAATTGGAGACAATGTACTGGTGCGCAGAGGCCCCCAGAGGACAAAGCAAGGGTCTCATTTATACATGAATTCCTGGTACTAAGATTCAGAGGTGCCCGGAGGTCCATAGAGGACGAAGGAAGGGTCCCACCATGTACTGGTGGTTTACGCAAGGGAGGGACACATTGGGACAATTTGAGACAATTTGGTAAATTTGATGCTCGTAGACTGTCGGTCTTTCACCCAAATAGAACGCCCGGGCATTATAGCTTGTATTTGGGCCAATTTTCACTGTAAATACACTGATAATGACCGGGAATTCTATTCGGGCGCAGATGGTACTAGTGCAATCATTGAGATTAGTTACATCCATTCTTACGTAGAGTTTAGCACGAAGCCAGTGTAGTTTAAAAACCACCAGCACATAACCCCCGGGGCTAAGTCCCACTACCAGCGTTGAGCTACCTCAACGCCTGAATCTGGGCGCTTTTGCAGAGATGCGCAGAAATGGTGTTGAGTTTCCTAAACTGCACATCTCCACAAACACGTCCAGGTCCAGATTTAGGCGTTGAGGTAGCTCAACGCTGCTAGTGGGACTTGGCCCCCGCAACTCTAAGTTGAGAATGACAGCTGAGCCTCTCCGGAAAAAGAGTTGAGAATGACAGCTGAGCCTCTCCGGAAAAAAATCGGAGGCTCGGGGGGCAACGGGACCAAAATGGCTGGCAGCGCCAGCAAAATCAAATGTCATGCAGGCGTTTGGGCAAAGCTTGCCGTGCGGTGGGCATCCGGCCCGTACAAAAGAGGCCCTGATGCACCGGTGCAAGGACTGTGTAGCGGAGCAAGGGCCGCATTTTATTCCCAAAAAAAACAGTACTAGCTACCAATAACTGACAAAGATTGTGAAGAGGATAAGTCAGAATGTACTACCTTCTTCCCCCGAATGCAACGTACGGTCGTTATAGCTGTATCTAGACTGAAAGATGCGTCAAATACAGCTATAATGACCGTACGTTGTATTCGGGGGAAGAAGGTAGCTGTTGGAGCCCTCACACCCTGTCAGTGATTAAAGAAACAAACAAAAAAAAAAAAGAGACGGAAAAAAAAAGAAAAAAGAAAAGAAAAAGAATGTAGGCGTCATTGCCGGGAACTAATTATGTATCTATTCTTAGACTATTAGCGTCCGACTCATCGTTGTCATCATCATGGCTCATCGTATCACTTCAAGTTGATGAAGGCAGCACACATTGCCAAAACCCAAAACCCTAAACCCTAAACCATAAGTCCTTAACCCTTAACCCCAAACCCTAAACCCTAAGCCCTTAACCCAAAACCCTAAAGGGCTTTAAACTGTAAAGCAGTGGCCAGTGGCCACAGTGACTGGGGTTAAAACACAACTACCTTTTCCAGGCCAAGTTCAGTTTGGAAAATGTGGAATTCAGGGTTCGTACGATGAACAGTCGTCGTTGGCCAGAACAGCTCGCGAGGAAAGCGAAAAGAAGGAGAAGGAAAAAAAGCCACACTGGTGCCTCGGCAAAGCTAGCTTAGTGCACAGTTATTTTCCGCCTTGGCAAAAGGACGCTTGTCAATGAAGGTTGTGGTGATTTCAATGGGCGACCGAATGGGAACTAGAACTTGGACTATGTACAGGATGGACGCTGCTCAGGCTGGGAAGTGTGAAACCACTTGAGCTGTCATGGGAGGGATTAATGGGAAGAAGAAAAAGAAGAAGAAGAAGAAGATGGAGTTTGTACAGAATGCAAGCACCACTATCACTGGAAGGGGGTTCTCCTGAAAAAAAGAAAAAAAGAAAAAGGCTGCCAAGTGGGAAACCACTGTGTCCTTGCACCTTTCATGTCCTTTCATGGGGGGGATGAATGGGAACAAGAAAATGGACTGTGTACAGGTTGCAGGCTGCCAAGTGTGAAACCACTTTGTCCATTCATAGGAGGGACTAATGGGAAGAAGAAGATGGACTGTCTACAGGATGCAGGCTGCCAAGTTCGAACTTTCAAATTGAAGCCATATTTTTTCCCCTTTGTGAAGAATGAATCGGAACAAGAAGTTGGGACATGTTCCAAACCACTTTGTCATTTCATAGGACGGATGAATGGGAACACAAACATGGACTCTGTACAGGATGCAAGCTGCCAAGTAAAGAAAAAAACAAAACATTGTGTCCTTTCATGGGAGGATAACCTTAACTGCACTAACTCAACCGTCTTCACCCGAATAGAATGCGCCTGGTCATATATCAAATGTATGTGGACCAAAAGTGGCCCCAAATACAGATAAAACGACCACGATGGGGCATTCTATTCGGGTGAAGGCCTGGTCATTATCAAATGAATGTGGACCAAAAGTTGCCCCAAATACAGATAAAATGACCACCGTGCGTTCTATTCGGGTGAATGCCAATAGCGTGAACTAGCACCACAATTCTAACTACACGGACTCTACCGACTTCACCCGAATAAAACATAGCCGGTCATTATAGCTTCTGTACCTGGACTGACAGCTGCCCCAAATGCAGGTTTATTGCCTGGTCATAGGCGGAGACGATACATACGGCTGAAGGTGATTATAGGTGTACCTGGACTGACAGCTTCCCCAAATGCAGATATAAGACTACATATCTGCAGGGGCCCGACTGATGTTCGGTCTGACTCAAGAGGACATATTAACTTTTGGTGTCATCCGGAGAGCGTTAAACTACCGTCTTGAAGTTCCCTCAAACACAATGCAAATGTATACAAGCTATCTTTCTAGTATGATACAGTCAATATAACTCTGTGTTATGTTTAGTAGCAGAAGCTGGGTAAGAGAGAGTTAGGGTCCCTCAGGTTTTCCTTGAATGTACCGTAGTAATGATCATCGTGAAAGTTATGGGTATCCCAAAAGTGCATTTTTTTCTTCGCAAGTTCAACAGAGGGTCCACAGTAGCTAGACTAAGTATGGGTTTCCCAAAAGAGCGGCTGACTCAGAGGTGTGTGTGTTGCTCTTGTTATGTTTTTGGAAAAAAATTCGATTATGCCCTTGAAGGTTTGATTGATTTGCCGTATGCCCCTCCGACGGCCGACGTACACTGTCGTGCACCCTCGAGTGGCGCCTGTCGACTTTCCTACAGGCCCTTGTCTGTGAGGGGTGCAACTTTCCAGCATGCCCTTGTGGCCGCCGGTGGCACTCTTTCCCCTGGCCCTGGGAGGAGAGCTACCGGGGCATACTGGAAATTTGGAACCGGTACCGGTGGCCTGGTGGGGGCATAATTGCGAACATAATTCAGGCCCAGACGACACCAGGGGGTTTTTCGGAAACTTCAATCGCTGTCAGAGGGGCGCGACAGGGTAAGTTGGTCATCAGAGGGGCACACCGCAAAATTCGGCACAAATAAATCGAACGTTCAGGGGCATATCGAAAACTTTCCCCTTCTTTTTTTTTTTGAATAAAGAGACCGTAACATCTTTCATAATTACAGAATTTAAGAACAGGACGGCGGGGACGTCACAAGTGACAATTCTACCCGCGGACCCCGGAATGCTGAGAGCATTACTCAGCTTCGCTTACAGCTGTCACTGCCTGTCAGGAAGGCTGAAGAACAGATGACATCCACATCCACATCCAATATCAAAGTTGCAACACACACACACACACACAAAAAAAAAAAAAAAAAAAAAAAAACCGTTGCAACAAAGACCACTCCAACATCCAACTCAGCAGAGTCAGCACCGTGTGTGTGTGTGTGTGTGTTTTTTTTTTTTTTTTTTTTTGTGTGTGTGTGTGTATTGTGTAACTCAGCACCATATTTCCTTCTAAAACAGCAATTTCGTTAAAAGTTAAACGGACATATTTTATTTTTTGAAGGAAATTGAAACCTTATAAATTGGCCCGATTTAGGTCGATATTTTAAGCTCCTGAGGAAAACTCCATGATTACCCCTGGATGCCAGCTAAATCCAGATACATCCAGGGGGTACGGCTTTCTCAGAAGGCCATACCCCCTGGACTCCAGCTAAGTCCAACGTACATCCAGCAGGGGTCTGGCGTTCTAAGGACGCCGGACCCTCAACAGCTTAAAATTTCCACCTAAATCTGTGCAATTTATGACGGTTCAATTTTGCCCAGCTGATTAACACCTAGGCTGACCTAGCCAACTCTACAGTACCCTCTAACCAAGCACATGTGTTGCTATTTGTAATGAACTAAAAAAAAATTGAAAAACAAAAGAAAACAAAAGAGAACAAAAGAGAACAAAAGAAAACAAAAGAAAACAAAAGAAAACAAAAGAAAACAAAAGAAAACAAAAGAAAACAAACGAATTAAAATAAAACTAAATAAAATAAAAGAAGATAATTATATTCAAAAACACAGCGCATCTGCGCGCCCATTCAACCAGGTCTGCTTAATTGGAGTCACTGTAAGATGAGACTGTGAAGCAGGATTAAATAGCTAGAATTCTTTACACCCTTCTCCCCCCCTTCTCCCCCCCACCTCCCTCTCCCCCCCTCCCCCCCCAAAAAACACAGAAGCTAGAAGCGCAGTTGCAAGATTAAACTGTACAGTATTCCGCTAATACGCAATGCACAGAATGGTTGACAGTAGACTCGATCATACTGTTTTTCACTAACTGTTAACTTTTACCCCTGCCCTCTGGTAGCAACTGTCGACACTTACCGCGTAGCCATTCCCTATAATGGCAGAGAACACTTAACCTTGGTTAAACTTGACGGTCAGGGACTACGCCAGGCTTACCTTCAAGTTGTGGCACTTATCAACCTGGTTTACCTTCCGACTCTTCGCCTGGTTTACCTTCTGACACCTGACACCTAACACCTAACCTGGTTTACCACCATTGTGCAGAAGGTGTGACACTTATTAACCCGGTTTACCTTCTGACACCTAACCTGGTTTACCTTCCGACTCTTAGCCTGGTTTACCTTCTGGCACCTAACCTGGTTTACCACCACTGTACAGAAGCCGTGACACGTGTGACGTANCTTCCGACTCTTAGCCTGGTTTACCTTCTGGCACCTAACCTGGTTTACCACCACTGTACAGAAGCCGTGACACGTGTGACGTATCCTGGTTTACCTTCTGTCACTTCTGACACTTATTAACCTGGTTAACCTTCTGACACCGAACCTGGTTTACCACCATTTTGCAGAAGGTGGTACAGTACAGTAACTGCTGCCCATATTAAAATTGTATATGAAAAGGAGGGCTTCTGGGGAAGTTCAGGAATCATCAAAAGGGATATAGATCAAAATTTCAATCCGAGTTGCACAGGCTTACTGAATTACCCTCCGAAGCATGGGAAACTCGAATTGTTGCACATTTACTGAGTTTCGAGATTGTCACACTGTCACACAGTCACAGTGAAACATGAAACAGAGGCAGACTCTGCATGCGACAGGGCATGGACCACGTGGTACATTGACATTATAATGATTAAGCAAATATTTAAAATCACAACAAATGATTTAATAATTATTCCAGTGTCGCTGCGGTGGACACTGAAGGATCTCATTTTTTTAGCAAAACTAACAGATGATGATGGAATATTAAAAAAAAAAAAAAAAAAGGACGTTCTACCGTCTACGTAATGCTTTGCATCCACAATTACAATACAAAAATAATTGCCTTGTGTATTCAAGTTAAGTTAGTTAACAAGTACCTCACGCCAGGAAACACAGCTACTACGGTCAGTATTGCTGCATGCATGTGGACCAATATTTAGGCTCTATACAGAAAAAAAAAAAAAAATGTTACAGACCTTCGCTGAGTTCGCTCCCTGGCATTAACCACCACGCAGTCGGCTCAAATTCAACCCTACCCCGCGCTCTACCAGTTCTTCCCAGGTTACCCCTAGACCCATTTGTCACAAACTGGAAACACCATCCCCTGTGACCTTCCTTTTTTTTTTTTTTAAGCTTCCACAACATGGAACGAGAAGGGGCAAATTTGAAATTTCAGATAACTAATGCTTTCCGCATCATGCAGGATCAGCCAGAAAGCAGGCCTGTCGTTAAAAAAAAAAAAGAAAAAAAAAGAAAAAAGAAAAAAAAAAGAAAAAAGAAAAAAAGAAAGCAGGCCTGCTCCTGGTCAGCTTTATTTGATGCTAAGCGGTTTAAAGAAGGGAGACTAAAATGTCTTTGTTAAACCCAAAGACTGCAGCTGGTTAAGTATACATTATTCCGGGAGTGATGAGTTAACCCGGCCGGCGTACCCATATAATGCCGGAAAAAATCCGTGTGACTGTCTGACGAAAACTAAAAAAAAAAGAAAAAAAGAAGGGAGATTAAAATCTGGCCCAAAAAAAAAAAAAAAAAAAAAAAAAAAAGGCACTGCCAGTCCGATGAGTCTCATGCCAGCATGGTTGTTTCAGCTGCAATAAATATAATTATTAACGCGGCCTCGGCGAGCTGAAAGGAGTCTGTACTGAAAACGTTGGCATAGCTGCAGCTGTTGCACGCCTGTAGATTTCCGTCACGCTCTCCAGAACGGTCGCCATGGAAGGTCTGCATCGCGGGTCGTCGTTCGTGCACTTGTGACCGAGCATCGCTAGCCTGTAGACAGCACCCCGTTCTTCCGTGGACGACAGGATCTGCAGCAGGCTGGGATCGACGATCTCGGCCAGCTTGTCGTATGTCAGGTCATCCCTCGAAAGGCGCGGACGAGTCCAATCGACAAGTCTTACCTGCACAGTGTCACCATCCCTCTGCCTCTGCGTCATAAGCGCTTTCCGCCCTGTGACCAACTCTAGCACCACCACCCCGTAAGCGTACACATCGTTCATCACAGTGAGCTTGAAGTCGATTGCGTACTCTGGGGCTATGTATCCAGGCGTGCCACACTTGCACACCGTATCAACTGTCTTCAACTGTGCTGCTTTCGATGCCTCCTCCCCTATGGTGACCGTAAAGCCGCTCCTGGGATTTCCGTCTCGGGCCATGCCGAAGTCGATCAACAGCGCTCGGATGTGTTTCCCTTTGTTCTCTAGCATCACATTATGGCTCTTGATATCTCGATGGAGGATGGGAGGGTCGATGTCGTGGTGCAGATACTGCAGCACCTTTGCCAGGTGCCTGGCAATGGCGATCCGCTCGCGCAAATCCAGGGGCGACCGGGGGACTGTGACGCTGCAGGCTGCAGCAGCGGACTGCTGTCGATCCGGTGCCTTGTTGCTCTCCTCGGCTGTCGACTCGTGCAGCCGCTCGTGCAGGCTGCCGCCTGTGATGAACGGGTAGACCAGGATATACGTGTTTTTCTCGGTGCAGTAGCCGATCAGCTGGCACAGATTACGATGCCGGACATGGCTCAGAGTCTGGACCTCGGCGAGAAACTGCTTGTACTTGTGATAATCAAGCTTGCCCCGCATTACCTTGATCGCAACGTCGGTGGTGGTCCCCCCCACCATCAGGGGTGCCCTGTACACGTCACCGTACCCTCCTCTCCTCCCAGGGAGGCGAAAGTCGGCATGGAAACCGCCAGTCGCTTTCCGTAACGGAGATAAGGCGAACATCTCGACCCCTCGCATTTTTCGCCTCAGAGCACCTAAAGGGGGTTCACGGCATTCGTCAGAATCTGATGTGGAATGGCTCTGCTGACAGGGAGTGCCGGAACTTCCCGGCCGCGTCCCAGTATCACCCCACAAGTCCGCAGCAGCGGAATCAGACGGACTCGGACTCTGCAATCTTCGCACTACGAGGAAGACTAAAACGCATCCAACAAGCACTGCGGATGCAGAGACAGCAATACCTATTATTGTACTCGTTGCCACGTCGTGTCTCGCCGTGTCGATCGGCGACTTCGTCGGACCAGAACTGTCCGATTGCTGGCTACGAGTGCTACGTTGGGGAATCTGCAAGGGAGGTGACACCGAAGCGTCAGCTCGTGCCGGTGCCGATGCCGATGGCAGTGCGGAAGTCGGGTATTCGAGCAGTTTTGATCGAGCAATTAGCATTGACGATTCTCTGCCAGCACTGCCGTCGCATCGGTGAAGGGCAGAAGCATTCAGCTTCAGCTTCAGCAGGCTGGAGGGTTGTCGAGTCCCTATGATAAGATACCGATCGTCATTTGAAAGAGTTATTGATCCAAGACGAACTGTTTCGTTTGTGTGTTTGTTTCGCAACGATGCGATCGTCTTGACTTCTATCACCTCTCCCTCCGGCTCTTGAAGTGTTAACAATCGGATTTGACCCCCCGCGCCGTCAACAACAAATAGATTACAGCCGTCACATGTCAAAGCAAGTCCAGAGGGAATGCGACACTCGGCGAACATCGGAGGAGGACCATCTCGAGTCATCCATTCTGACAAAGCGCTCGTGTTTCCAGCTATCGTTCTCGTCGCACCGGTATAAATGTCCACCTGTCGAATCACATTGTTGGCTCTCTCTGCGACGTAGAGGCTGCGCCCTTTTCTATAAAGTGAGCGGGAACTGAACTTCGGCAGATTGAACCGAACTTCAGAGCCTATGTCGCCATCCCGAAAGCCTTTACTCTCACTTGCAGTTTGCGGACCCGCAAGGACGTCAATGCTCGAAACGGAAGATCCCATCATCATGGGGACAACTGAGATCCGATCTCGGGAGGACACCAAGAAGGACGGCTGCGACGGATGCTTGACTATCGAACCGGGAAAGATGGCGCAAGTTAGTTTTACGTAAATAGTCTGTTTCTTGACAAGATCCACTTTCAGCAGACGGCCATTAAGGAAGTCTGTGACAACTAAGGTCCTTCCGTCCAGTGCAACAACGCCAGCATCACCGAGTGATGACGCTGGCGTAAGGTTCGTCACTGCAAGCGCAAACTTGGGTTCCAGTTTAGGCCATGGCCCAGCAACATGTGAAATTTTGTAAAACTCTCCCAATCCCGACCCCGATCCCGATCCAGATCCTGATCCCGATCCCAATCCACATCCCGATCCCGACCCAGATCGCAATCCAGATCCCGATGCCGATGCCGATCCCGATTCCGATCCCGATTCCGATCCAGATCCCAACCCAGATCCCGATGCCGATCCCGATCCAGATCCCGATCCCGATCCCGATCCAGATCCAGAATCTGATGTGCTCTGAGAGAGAGAGGCCTGCTTCACTGAGAACTCGCACGGAAAATTTGCTCCTCCCGGCTTCGGCACTTTCCTCTCCACCCCATCAGTCGAAAAAGTAACGTCTTCTGGAGCGGAAGAAAATTCTAAGTCTACGTTTCGTCTTTCGTCCAGGTTGGCAAACACATCTCCAACGTAAGAGACGAGTCCGCTCTCCAGGATGTGCAATTCGATGGGCCCATTTCGAACTTCTTGTAGCGTACCCGATGGTGACGGTGACGGTGATGCTACGCGCAAACTGGGAGTGGAACCCGATTCAGGATCTACTAGTACGTCAAAATATCTGTCGACGGCAGGGTTCGTGAGGATTTTAACATTAGCAAGGTGAACTGCAAGTCGGACGGTTTCAACTTGTGCGAATGCGATCCTGCAACTGCCACTGATGTAATGCAAGGATAATATGTAAACAAGGTACGTCGAGAGAGGCAGGGAGCAAATTTGCATGCACAGAACTAGGACACTCTCTAGGCAGGTTCCGACACGGAGCCAAGGAACGATCGACTTCAGAACGGATGGCAAAGCCATTGTTCTCTCCCGATTAGTACCGGCCCTACCGGGAGATTAATTCGCGCGCACACACACACACACACACACACACACACACACACACACACACACA
>BFEA01000488.1:389771-400064 GCA_003427395.1 Chara braunii
AGCAACGTTGGCCGGAGCCGGAGCCAGGTGGCGCAACTCTGTGACCTAGCCTAGTGGGGGCGTGAGGCCTGGTAGAGATCTGGGGGGCTGTTTGTCGGGGCAGTCTATGAAATAAAAGTTCCAATGCCAAAAAAAAAAAAAGAAAAAAAAAAAAAACGCATTGTGGTCTAAGGTTGTGGGTTGAAAACCCAACAGCCTCATGCATGGTTGAGACAATAGTCTGCAATAGATATCAGTCTTCCGTAACAAAACAAATATGCATTACATCAAATAAGTGCATGAAGAATAGACAACAGAATAGACATCAGTCTTCCATAGCAAAGGAAACATCGTATGGTTACCGGCGAGCGTTGACTAACCAATGCATGGCTGTTCGCACAGTCCCCTTGGGCCCATGAGTAGTAAGGATTGGTTTGACAGTCCCCTAAGGGTTGTTCGCACAGTCCCCTAAGGGTTGTTCGCACTGCCTACATAGCCCAAGAGAGTTCAGTTCATGCATGTTGCATTTTGGCATATGGAGCATGGGGGGTTTGACAGACGCAGTCGATCTAAGGCCTGGACCCCACAGGAATGCGGCAAGGAAAACTTTTGCCGCAGAATTGTTTCCGGGAGCCCACATAGCCCAGAAAAGTCTGTGGAAAAGTTTTGTGTTTTCCGCGGAAGTGTTCCGTGGGGCCCCACACGCCGCGCTTTGTGGGCTGGAAAAGTGCGGAATTGTGTTTCCACATGATCTGCAGCGTGGAAAAGTTCCGCAGGAGGGATTTCCGCCGCAATTTTGTGCCGACTCTCGAACATTGGGGGTGGAGGCATCCCAAAGGTTTCCAAGATGTCGGCCACAGGCTGGACTTCAGGATGTCCGCCGAACCGGTTCGTAGGGTCCTGGAGCAGCACTGTGTTCCATGCACGGTGTCGCACGGTGAGACGGGGCCCACCGTCAGTGGCCCTGCGTTCACACGGCAGGGAATCCGCTCACGAGGTCGACGCGTTATGGACGTCAGCGGACAAGAACCAAATACCAGGAAGCGAAGACTCCGCCTCCAGCCCAACGAATGCAGTGGCGCTGTGACGAACCAATTTCTGTTCCGCGTGATCTTTTGCGCGATAACAATGAAGGGTCCTAAGATGGGAAGGTTGGGCCAATTACGGGAGATCGGGATCAAAGGGAAACTGCATCGGTGTCCTCGCTCCTTTCGTCTTTTTGCGTCGTTTCTTTTCGGATGGCTGGGTTCAGGGTCGGGCAAGTCCCGAGATGGCCGATTGAGTGGCTGTCGCGGCTTTGTCGCGCCGACAAAGGCGCGAATAATAATGCTTTGTATCGCTTCTTTCTTGTTTTGTTGTCAGGTTTTAGGCGCGGAAATCGCGCAGGAATTTTTCTTCGTTCCTTTTGAATTTCTTTTTCAAATCTTGTTGAAGCCTTGATAGCTCTCGGAACTTCGGATTTTCTTTTCGGAATTTGTGCTTCTTTTTGCATTAGCTAGGAATTAAGGAATTCGGGATTTCTTTTCCCGCGCGTTGCCTTTCTCGCGTGCTTTTTTTTGCGGCTGCAACGGAGCTCTGATTAGTCAGCGCCCTTAATCTTGCAAGTAACTGTAATTTTTGGCCGGGCGCCATTGTTACTGTATCTTTCTTCTTGAACCTCGTTTTTCACGCCCTCTCTTTCCCTTTTTGTGCCTAGTTAGCCCCACGGTCTGCATGTTCAGATCCATGCGTGGAGAGTGGCTACGTCCCCCACACCGCGGTCTAACCATGCAGAACGTAGGCGCTATAAATTCTGGTTGCGCGGTTCGACAGCTCTCTTAACCAGCTGTTGGAAGCTCGGGGTAGCTCGATCAGTGGGGGTCGGCTCACGAGCGAAGTAAGAGGTGAGTTGAAGTGGGAGTCGGGCGACCCGACGAGCTGGTGCCGAATGCGCGGGGTTGACGCGTGTGGCTACGACGGACTGTAGCGCGCGGGCGAACCTGAAGGGTGTAGGAGGACTAAGCGGGGTGCCGACTTCGTGGGTTGGTGCGTAACGATGGACTGTCCGCATCAGAGAGAGAGAGAGAGAGAGAGAGAGAGAGAGAGAGAGAGAGAGAGAGAGAGAGAGAGAGAGAGAGAGAGAGAGAGAGAGAGAGAGAGAGAGAGAGAGAGAGAGAGAGAGAAGAGAGAGCTGAGGTTGGTGGATGTGGATTTGCAATTTTCTTTGTCTTATCGCCCTCCTTACTTTAGTATATAAATTTTGATCTCGGCTCCGGGTGACTCGCCTGTTTCCTTTGGTTTTCGGAATCTTGGCTTGGCTTCAACCCCCACTTGTTTTGCGATTGATTTTGATCTTGTTTATTGTGTGTTTTGTCAAATGAATGGATGAATGAGTGATATAGTTGTTGTTTCTCCTGACTGGTCATCGTCTTTGCTTGCCATTTTGATACGTCATTAAGGCATAGTAGAATTGTTGACGTCTGATGTTTGATAACACCTTGCGTGCTCGGGAATAATTGCTTGCGAGATCACGGAGTGATTAGATGATTGAGTAGTTGTTAATGGCGCACGACTGTGTATACCCCCGTACGAATACGGACCGTCCGTACGTCCGTACGACCGTACGTACGGGCTCATGTGGTCGTACGGGCCGTACGTACGGAAAAAAAGCAAAAAAATAATAAATTCAAAAAACTTTGGAAAAACAATATGTTATGCAGAAAAATAAACTGAAACACTTTTGCCTCAGGGTCATATTGAAATTCCTTATTAAATTTAAGTTTTAAAAAAACTTGTTTTTTTTTTTTTTTTTTTTTTTTTTTTCCTGTACTGGGCTGTACGTACGGCCGTACAATAAACCCCCCATACGTCGTACGGAGTGTTACACAGGCGCACAATGATTTGGCAACAGGCGAATGCCTCGCGGGGATACGTGTAAGCGCGATTTGATTTGCGCAGCCTACACGTATCCACTCGTGCCGATTCAAGACCATTGACGAACTTGATATCTCCGGTATCGGGTAGGTGGGAATTTTCCTTCTCCCACGCACCTAAACGGATAGGTATTTCTGATATCACATCGGAAAAATCCCCTTGTCGGTTGGACACATGCGGAAGGCTTTCATTACGCCGCAATGACAAGATGCCAAGCTCCTGGGACTCAGAGTACTTCGACCCTTGGTTGAGAGAATGTATTAGGCAAAGATACCCGGAATTCCCCTACCTAACCGAGAATCGCTTATGCCCCAGGGAGTTTCACTGTGTCGTAACTAGTGATCCGAGGTGCCCCGATTACCCAACTACGGATAGCACGCAGTACTTCATATCCCCCGGCTTCGTTGTTATCACCACCAATTTCCCTCCCTTCCGTCTCGTCCTCCCATATCACCAACTCACAGTGGTTCCGTGGAATTCCATCGCTCCGTATTGGCCCCGCACGCCTTGCAGAAATTGTCGTCGACGCGGCAATCGACGAGCCTCTTAAACTACGGGGCCTAACTTGAACGCGCAACGAAGGACGCCACGTGTCTGCACCCGAAGGTCCAACTGATCAGAATCACAACCACCACGGGCGGGCCTTTCCCCGAACCCCCGCCACCAAAAGAGACGGATCGGACGGCCTTGAATGCACCACGCATGCCATCTGCCTTATGCTGCATGACCTCGACCGCTATCAGACCGGACGTAACTCGCCCCCTTAGCTCTATTGCATCTATGCCCCTAAAACTTTGCCACAGCAGATCTCAGTTCCGACCTGGGACTCAACCTCCACTTTTCAAAAAATCCTTGGCACACCCCTTTTCGCACTTCCAGGCCCACATCCCACTCCGGTCAGGAAGTCGCACCAGGCGTGAGGTTGGTAACGGAGCCCGACACGTGGCCGAGTTCTAGGACTCATAGGTCGGCGATCTGGCTAATAGAGGACGGCCTCGACCACGGAACGCGCATCGACGCGATCCCGTTATCACCAGAAGCCGGCATGCGGCTCGAAGGGCGGTCAACATGAACGCTAATCAACAGAACCCCCAACAGAATCCAAATCCACAACAAAATCATAATCAACCTCCACCACGAGCACGAGCTTCCATGACGCCACCCGATCTCTATCTATTCGACCCTGCTCATCACCTCGCTGGAACATGGCTAGTCGCGCTCCGGACTCATAAGTATGATGACAACGAGGCACAGTTGAATATCCCCGCACGTTTGGGAATAGATGCCCATCACTGGTTTAGTACCTTTGTATGGGTCGATCTTCCAACATTCGAGCGAGATTTCTTGAATCGATTCGATTACATCCACCTGGAACAAGCTCTTTTTATGATCAAGGATCGAGTTCAAAAACCCCTCGAATCTGTCACCGAGTATCGAAACCGATTCTATAGGATGTTTGTGAAAACAAAACGAGGCGAGCAGGTAGGCAAAGATTTGTTCATCGATGGACTTTGCAGTCGAACGATGAGGGCGAAACTGCGAAAACAGTTTTCCCCCATCAATCATACGCTGCAAAAAATCATGGCAGTCGCAGAAGAAATGAAACGAAAGTTCGCTGCGAGTTTCCTAGAAGGGGAGGACTATCCTAGGGAAGGAGACTCGTCCGAACTAGCGAGAGCTTAAGCTGAGTTGGCTGCACAGCATAACAAATTTTAAAACATGGGGTTTGTGTCGGGCCCTGTCACCTATCTGGAATAGATTAGTCCCAAACGACCGGTCCCGAGCAAGATTACGAGCATGTCTGTGCCCGTGGTGACGGCACCCCCGCCACCGATCGAAACCCCCGCACGACCGAATGAGTCCTCCGCCCTATTAGAACTAACCAAGACATTGGTAACTCTGATTCAGAAAAGCAAAAAGGAACAGCGGGAACACAACGCTCGAATAGAGGCGATGATGAGATCGATGTGACCAATAGCGGTACATGGCCCCCCCCGATCCAACACGGATTAACTCCGGCACCCCCTCCTGCAAGGATCCCTGGCAATCTGAACGTTTGTTACACGTGTCAACAACCAGGGCATATAACCTGAGATTACCCTCATCGACCCGCGCATTGCTGCGGCCCCGATCGCCAACGGACATGGACGAGTAGGGCCATTGATGGAAGAAATGGAAGGAGGCGGAAGCGCATTGGCTACGATGGAGGAAGCTGCTGAACTAATCCCACTGGATCAGTATGTAACGCTGGGCTACCCAGGGCTTGGGATGATTGGAACGATTAGACCCGCTCCAGAACAAAGAGAAGTGGCGGAATGGCGACCCTCTCCAGGAGAAATGGAGTCGGGAGGACCCACCTTCGTCACTGGGAAAATCGATGTTTTGAACATCGTTCCAGCCTTGGATCATCGGATTCCTCTTCTGATTGTTCATCTACTTTCAATATCGGAACAAGCCAACGAACGAATGCTGCAGCACTACAAAGCGCATCGAAAATGATTCGCCCTCGCCCGAACAGCGAACACAAAAGCAAAAAATCCCACGCCTGAAGAAAATGCAGCAGGAACTTCAAACCGATACGATTAGGATTAATCCAAAAAAATGATCACTTCCTACGGATTAAACCGATCCCATGGAAATCTGCAGAATGTGATATCGAGATATGGGGAATCCCATATAATGCCATTATCGATTCGGGAGCCGCAGTTCTGGCTATCTCGTTATGGGTAGTTGAAAGGGCAAGAAGGAAGAACGATCTAATCATGCTTACGGAAAAAGATCAGCTCATTTCAGCACATGAGGAGAAGATAAAAACGGTGGGACGAATGACCAATGTTGCTTTTCAATTAGGAAAGGTACATGCTTTGAGAGATGTCGTAGTCTAAGACGTAAATACTTACGACGTCCTTTTCTACCTTCCCCCTCTTGTGGTCCTGTGAGTCAATCTGGATTTCGAGAGACGATCGATTGTCCTCCGAAATACAGGAGGAAAACCTTATGTTGTACCTATGAGATTGACCCTTCATACCCCCACTAACGCGACACCGCGAGTCTCTCCCATAATGGCAGAAACTCTCCACGTGATCACCTGGGATAATTCCGCAGACAACGGGCAACCATCAAAGGACACGGACAGCAGTGACGAGGACGATTCAGTGATCTTGGAAATGGCACAGCAGCGTATCCATTACCTGGTGCAACGAGCCAATACAAGGGCGCTAAACCTGACCGATCAGAGTCTACAAAGAACGCAAGCCATGATTATGGGTGAACCCCTCATGCAGATTTCGAGGATAGTCGATTATTTGGACCCTCGAACCCTGTACGAAGGCATCTTCCCTTTACTTGCACGATATAATGACAAAAGACACTACTGCGACATCATGAGTCTTCCACGATCCTTTTTGACACCTGCGAAAGAGATACGATTGATACGTCTGGGGGCAGAGACCAACTTTTTGGAACCCCTTGAGCGCCTCGAAACCGGGCTTAGAATTAAGATCGCGAGGAACCCAGTGCCTTGGCAAGACATTCGAGACGGAATAACACCAGAAGAACACGTGGCCATTCGAGAGTAGGATGCACAGATGATGGTCACGGTATTCTCCTGGCAGTCGGACAATTCGTATATTTTCGCACCCCCGCCCGAAAATACTAAGTGGGTAAGCACGAAACACATCGATGTACGGATATGGAATGAGTCGTACGAGTTGCGCGTGCCCCAATACGTACATGATGAGATCCATCATCTAATCGCAAAAATTCTAAAAGAATACAAAGGAGCGGTTAGTCTGACGGACACAGACATTGGACTATTGGTAGTCATACAACACGAGATTCAAACTCAAAACCATCCCCCGATTCACTGTAAGCCTTACAGGTACTCCCTGGTAGAGCGGAAAACGGCCCTCGACCGGATTCAGGAATTCGAAGCCAATGAGTGGATCGAACCCGGCACTGGGCCATAGTCGTTCCCGACAGTATTAGTGTCAAAAAAGAACGGGTCGATTCGCATATGCATTGATTATCGTAAGCTGAATGACATCACGATCAAAGATGTTGCTGGATGCGATTGGGTGTGTTAATTATTTTAGTAAATTTGATATTCGTCACGGCTTCCATCACATTCTGGTTAAGGAGGAAGATCGACCGAAAACAGCTTTTGTATTATTTGAAGGCACGTGGCAGTGGGTTCGCTGTCCGATGGGGATTTGCAACGCGCCTGCCACATTTCAACGAGCTATGAACGTGACGTTTCAGAATTTCGTCAATAAGACGCGGCTCACTCTGGGGATGATTAACTTTTGCGTCATCGTGTACATGGACGACATCCTCGTCTACTCAGGGACCTATCACGGGCACGCAAAACACATCGAGTGAACGCTAGGAGCTCTAAGAGATGCTAGGTTCAAAATAGCGCTAAAAAAGAGCAAGTTTTTCCTTTCGGAAATCTCGTTCCTGGGTTACGTGGTAACACGAGAAGGATTGCGACCAGACTCAAGGAAAGTCGCGGCGGTGAAAGACGCTCCTGTCCCCACGACGGTGACGCAGGTTCGAGCCTTTCTGGGAGTGACATCGTACTACCGTCGCTTTATCAAAGGCTTCGTTGCGATTGCCCAACCTCAGTGCGAACAAGCCTTCGCCACCCTCAAAGGCGCTCTGGCGACAACACCTATTTTGATCCGGCCGGACCCCACGAAGCAATTCATTCTCATAACGGACTGACAGCCAGAGGTGATTTCCGTTGTTCTGGCGCAGAAGGGGAACGACGGTCGAGAGCACGTCATCCAGTACGCGTCTCGTACAGTGCCAGACGAACGAAGGAACGATTCCGCCACTTCCCCCAGGCCTAACCCCTACCAAAGAAAGAAAACCGGTTCGCTGTCCCTAAAATTTAATTTGATTCAAATGCATGCGCCAAGTTTCGATGCCCAACCTCTACTATAGAAAGTACCAGCAAGCGATAACAGACAACTGATCTGGTGCAATTCTGTTGAGTATCCAATCTAGAGACACTTTAGCACGTCCAACCCTTATATGTAGTCAATCAATCAATTCAGATATGAGAAAACCAACTAAGATGCATTATACTCAAGTACGAGGGAGGAAATAAGTCAATGAAGTCTCTAAGGGACCGGAGAGGACTAAATGAGCTCTTATTAAAACCAATCATTGAAAAGCAGTTGGTAGTCCTTACTTGCATGATATAATGACAAAAGACACTACTGCGACATCACGAGTCTTCCACGATCTCTTTTGACACCTGCAAAAGAGAAACGATTGATACGTTTGGGGGCAGAGACCAACTTTTTGGAACCCCCTGAGCACCTCGAAACCAGGCATGGAATTAATATCCATGCGGAAGAAGGAGGACAGGAACGCAGACGACCCCTGCTGGATCTACTTAGACGAGTACATTGAGGTTAAAGAAAATACCGAACTTATCGTGGAAGGGTGTGGCCGAAGGGCCAATTTTCTCAACATGACCATCGTGATCATCTCTCCAGAGACAGGCGCGTACATCACCTCCAGGCATGACAAACGAGAAGGGTTTGGGTTTGCTCCACGCAGGTTCATGAAGTACAAGTCGAACAGGAGTGTCAAACAAGCATTGCAGATCATCACTGCCCAAGTCGCACAGATCCTTTTGCTTTGCTCCGAATCGGACGGCGCGGCCAGGGAAATCAACAAGGTGGTAACCCAGATGAAGAGCAATGGTTTCACCGGAGATGCCTGCTGGGGAGTATGCATACCGCTATCAACCTGGCAAGGTTTCCGTGCATACGGTCAGGGAGGCATTGTCCAATTTGTATGGCTTCACTGACTGATTCTCCCTTCTGTCTGCATGTGTCTGTGTCTGTGTGTCTGTGTGTGAGGAGTCCGAGGGACGACTGGCCGAGCAGGCCGGCTGTTCTCCGGACGACCGACCCCTCAGTCCTGTTCATCCCCCGGAGGGAACGGGGTGGGATACACACACACGCACACACACACACACACACACACACACACACACACACACACACACATACAGATGATGATGATGAGAGCAGCGAGGGCAGCGGCGGGAACTGGGTCTGCGAACTCACAGGGCCGGTGGCCGCTTCGGGAGGATGCATACCCCCCACCCTAAAAAAAAATTCCCCCTTTTTCCTTTTCTTTTTTTTTCCCGTTCCTCTCGTCTAACGACTTGCTCTTTCCTTTCTTTACTTGTCTTTTCCTTTCTTTTCTTTCTTTTCTTTTCTTTTCTTTTCTTTTCTTTTCTTTTCTTCTTCTTTGTTTTTTTCCCTCCCTCCTTTCCTTTTTCTTCTTCCGTTTTCTCTCTCTCCCCCCCTTTTTTTGTCGCCTTTGATTGACTCCTTCCCCCTCCCCCCTCCTCCTCCCCCTCCTCGCCCATTTACTCATTTCTCCTTAGATAGCAACAAGAACCATGACCTCGACCGAACGGGAATTGAACCCTTACACACCAGTTCTTAGACAAGGAGAATAGCTCGTTCTCCGACTTGGAAGAATGGCTTAGAGGGTGCGGGGACCCTAGGATCGTTCCCCGCCCACGCGCAGTAACTTGAATTCAATCGACCTACTATATGACTGGTCCGTCCTGGTTCCCCGCTCACCAACCCTCCGTTTTTTTCCCCTTTTTCCTGTTATTATTCCTTTTTTTTCCCTTTTTTTTTTTTTTTTTTTCTTTTTTTCCGGTACGTAGGATAGGTATGCGTAAGTGGATGGATAGTAACGATAGCTTGTATCACAAGGCTTTAGTTAGGAACCCGCGCCGCGACTATATCTTAACAGAATGCAGGCCCGGGGCTCTATTCATCGGAATACCGTGCAACCAGCATTCGACTGACAGGAAGGCCGTTCTTTTCACGATCACGGAGGACGGTGGGATCGACGGACGGCATGGACTTCTTTGCAGACTGGGACCTGGACGAGGTGCAGAGGAACGAGGAGGAAGTGGTAACCTTGCCGAACGACGGCACCCTCCCGGTTCTTTAACCATACCCTGGGGCATGAGCGCTCCTAGGCTGGACATTATGCATGCGGCGTCTACCTACCCCGCCGAACCTGCTCCGGCCTGCCTCCCCCTCACCCTTCCCCCCTTCCGCCCCGTGCCAGCGCGAAACGTCGCCCACATATTTTTCCTTTTCCTTCTCCTAGCGCTGCTTCCTAATCTCTCCATAGCCATTGCGCTGGTGATTGCCTACCTCTCAAAGGGCGTGTTTCTTTGGCTTACGATAAGGCGCTTCGCATGTTTGCTCTGCTGCACCATCTGCTTCACAACCCTCCTCCTTGCCTACTGCCAAGGTTGTCAGGCGGGGGCCCCCGGGGGCAAAGCCGGGGTAGGGGTTTGACACCCGGACCCCCGCCGCCGGGGTGCCCCACCCCCGCCCACCCCAAAAC
>BFEA01000488.1:439336-475108 GCA_003427395.1 Chara braunii
CCCTTGCTGTGAAACTTGGCAAAAAGCGACATTTTTGCTGGCAAACTACGGGTTCCTGGTAAAGCTGCAACGAAACCTCTATTTTTGCAAAGGAAACTTCGAACGGACAACATTTTTGCTGCCAAACTTGGAAAAAGCAATATTTTTGCAACTAACCCATTCTAAAATTCAGTCCAAGTACCCTACTACTACTTTCCACCAGGATTCAAGTAGACGGCTAAGTCGTTAGGAACTAAAACTACCTATAAGCTCAAAGACCAGGAGCTGGGCAAGAAGAAAAAGCTGTAGGGTTACCCTCCCATCATGACTTTCCAATCACACTGTAAAGAGCCTTTGTTGCCTAGACGGGTTTCCCACCGCGCACCCAATGGATACGACTCTAGTTTGATCTTCACCGGGTCCCTCGTACCATCCAACCATTGGTGTTCCGACTGCTCCTTACGTGCTGGCTATTCTTATAATGACTACACTCGACGAACACTCCCACCGCTGACGATGGCACTCACACTGCCCCCATATTGCCGCTTTCGATAGAAGAATAAGCTGTAGGGATACCCTCTCATCATCACTGTCCAGAACGCTGTAAAGAGCCTTTGATGCCAAGACAGGTTTCCCACCACGCACCCAATGGATACAACTCTAGTTTGCTCTTCACCAGGTCTCTCCTATCATCCAACCATTGGTGTTCCCATTGCTCCATACGTGCTGGCTATTCTTATAATGACTACAAAGAACACCAACTTATCAAAAGGCAAAAATACCTAAAACAAACAAGAAGAGAAAATCACAAATTTACTCCCATACAATGCATACATCGTAGATAACAATTATCCCTCTCTCTCAATCCTAAGATATTTCAATAATACATGTTTCTAAAAATGAAACACTAAGTGCAGCGTCTGCGCCAGAACAGAGACAGTAAGAATTTTACTTCTCAAGGGAATCAAGAGACAACTAAGCGAAGAGAAAAAACAAAGAGACAACTAAGCGATCATAGAAATGCAGAATACCAAAATACGACAGACTAGCCTTAGACTAGAAAAAGGCTAAGAAACGGAGAGTATGTTCTCGACTTCTTAACTGAATCACAGACCTAACCAGCGCTTAGGAACATCGGGAATCTATGAATGAACATATAATTCTGAAAAGTTGAACTAAGCCAAACGTAGAAAACAAAAGCAACCTTATATGTAACCATTCACAGACACTGTAGCCAAAGAGGAACTGAAATTTTAAGACAACAATGACTTATTCCAAGAAAAATCCTACCCTAAAATACGAGCAAAAGAGTCAAGATCGAAATTACATCGCAACCTCTCAACAACAGAAGCGGTCCGAATAATCTACTACGTAGACAGTACTCAAAAAAAAAAGTGAAGTACCTAATCGGAATTCAAAAGAAACAAATTATGAGAAAACAGAACATGAAGTAAACAAACATCAAACTGCCTTGTGACGTGGATGGGTCCAGCGAGACCTGCTGAATCTCTTGGACGTGCCGAAGTGTTGCCACCACAGCCGCACTCTCTCCCACTGCGTCCAATTGTGCCCCTCCGCATTCCAAGCTTTTCCTAATAAATTTGTACCCGCCCTCAATGTATCTGGCCAGCAATCTGGGGGCCAGTGCATCTAAATTGTCCAAGATAGACAACCTCCAACCAATAAAGGCAGTCGAGAAGACGTGTAGTGAGAGAAGCCATAGGGCCTTTGGAAGGTGAAAAAGGAGCCCCCCCTTTCCAGCTACAGGCTTGAGGGAAGGACGGCTCCTCTGGTATAGAGACCCTGTTAGGTTTGCAGATTGGTATGGAGGTCAACAGTAGGGCTGCCAGGATGGCTTGGTGTAAGACTGCAAAGGCACTCCCTACCCACTCAAGGGCTAGGTTACGCCGAGGCACTGTCACCAAAGCTCTCACACGGCTATGGTGCCTGGCAGGGTAGGCGCCTCGTAGAGAAAGTCAGCGTCCACATGCTCGGACGTAGCGTCCTACTCAGCCGCAACCGACGACCGGGCACCGCCACCGCCGGTATTGCCTCTCACCGTTAACACACCTTTTTCGCGCGGCCCCCCGTCGCCTGGACCTTTCTGTCTTTTTTTCGGCTGGGGTGGAGGGAGAAGAAATTACGACCACTTCAAAAAAAAAAAACAAAAAAAAAAATGGCACGGCTCAATGTATAGAACTGCAGTTTACCTCCAGAGAACAGGTGCAAGACACTTTTCCCTGCCAGATTTTTTTTTTTTTTTTTTTTTTTTGGCCCTGCCAGCTTCACACAAGTGACACAACAATCTTTTCTACCCACGAGCTACTCAAACCAAGACTCTCCTAAGTCTACCCGGCCGGAATTACGGTCCCACCTGCATGCATTAGCCCAAGAAGGTCCTCTGAGGGCAAACTCACACTGGGACCTTTTTAACTATTTCTGGACAGAAATGCAGCCAGATTCATCCAGGTTCTTCCGTAATTACGGTCAGATACATTCAGAAGAGTGTTCGTGTGAGTACACCGTGAGAGTTTGCCTTCGGACTTCGCCAGGAAGCTCCATTGATGCAGGGAATACTCACACTGGCACTTTCATTTTTTGTTTCTTTTTTTTTTCCTTACTTATTTGCGGACGGAATTGCACCCACATGCATACAGGTCCGGCCATAAATGCGGTTTGATATGCTGTTGATGGTGTAGCCAGAGTCCAAAACATAGACTCTGACAAGTATACTTCACAAAGAAATTATTCATTAGCTTAATAAAGCGTACAAAACATGAGAAAAGTGAAACACTAAGCCCGGTGGGTATGGCTACCCCGACCCGTTTTTATTCCACCTTCGTCAACAGGTCTCCTATAACCATGCTTCCACTATCCCACCGCCGTTCTTTGACGCGCACAATCATTGCGGGTCGTAGACTGTCAGACCCGAAAGAGGTTGAGCTCGTACCTAGGGCATACTCACACGTAGACCCCAAATCCGCATATTTTGCAGATTTGGGAAGGGGCTATTTGAGGTTTTGGGATGGTTCACGTCACACTGCTGTACCTTTTCAGATGGAAGGGCCTATTTGAGGTTTTGGGGATGGTTCACATCACACTGCTGTACCTTTTCAGATGGGACAAGGTCGCGGCGGTCTGGAGAGATGGGGACTCCGTACTTGGCTGGTCACACCGCGCCATCCACAAATTGTGCAAGAACTTTTGTGAACGAATTTTTGCCATTTTCTGAAGAAAATGCACAAAAAAAAAAGGGCATTTGCAGTTACATCCAGAGGTGACCCCAAAATCCCTTGCCCCGCGGCTTCCCAGGCCGCTGACAAATGGGCACTGGAATAGTACTTGCGAATTTGGTAGATCCGTGTCGCTGGCCTTTTCCCCTTTTTTTTGGGATTTTGGGATTATAGGTCCCCGTGTGAGTATGCCCTCACAGGAGGCACGCAGTGCAAATGTAAGGGACGCGGGACCCTCTTTTGGGCAATAAAAGATTTGTTTAGTAATATTTTAAAAAAAAAAACAAAAAAAAAAAAAAACAGAATCACAAACCCAGCGGCCAGATCCAGTCCTCCTAATCGAAGAACTCTATCTGGCCGTTCATTTTGTTATTCTGTGATTTTTACAGCCTAGTGTGAGGGAACATTGAGTATACTCCAACTCTGCCAATGCTGTCCGACTTTTGTTATCAATCATTTAGCCACAGAAGACTCCCGCCAAGCAATCATTGGACTTGAGTTGAATTTCATTGTTTTTTTTTTTGTTTTTTTTTTTGTTTTTTTTTTTTTGTTGTTCAAAATTTTGGACCATTTCTCGATTTATGCGTGTCAGGGGCCATGCTAATCTTCTCTTTATCGTTCCAATTTTAACAGATGTACCGGGGCTAGGTCCCACTTGCACGAATTAAGAGATACTGACCGTAGATAGCAAAGATCAACGGCCGAAATCTCCTAATTTGCGCAAGTGGGACCTTGCCCCCGAAGGCATGAATTTGATTGTTGTTTCTCAGGTTTTTTTTTTTTTTTTTTTTAAGTTTCAGTTCAATTTGATTTGCTGTAATATTGGGCCTCGCTGCACTACTCTTGAAAGGTGCAAAACGAGAGTGAATCTTCCGCTAGAACATGGAAAGATACAGCGACATGATTTTTGTCTCTTTTGTGCATTTCAAGAGTAGGGCAGCGAGGCCCATCAATGGGCCTCTCTCCACTACTCACCAAATGTGCAAAATGAGAAAGAATCTTCCCCTGGAAGATGGGAAGACAAACCGCCGTATTTCTTGTGTTTTATGCATGTGGTGAGCGGTGGAGCGAGGCCTTTAGGGCCTCGCCACACCACTCTCGAAATGTGAAAAAGACAAAAATGTGGCGGGTGCATCTGCCCATGTTCTAGGGGGAAGTTCATTCTCATTTTGCACCTTTCGAGATTGGCGGAGTGAGGCCCTTAATTTTGGCGGCAGGAAAATGACCTCCCGAGCATCTCATACCCTCGTCTACCAAAAACTGAAAACAAAAAACAAAAAAAGAGCCTGACCCTTTGGGCCTGACCCTTTGGGCCTGGCTCCGTTACTCTCTACATGCATAAAAGACAAAAAAAAATGGGGTGCTGTATCGTCGCATTTTCTAGCGGGGAATTCTTTCTCATTTTTCAGATTTACGGAGAACTGGAGCGAGTCTCTTCATCTCATTTGTCATGTATCCCCATCTCAGAAAATACACACAGTCGGACTTTTTTCCACTCACCTGCCCTGTAGCTCCAGGTCACAACACTCCACATCCAATTGGACTCTTTTTTCGAACGAGTCCGACATTTTGAATGTATGCAGTCAACAAAGGGTCCAAATGCATGTAGAAGTGTTGTGTAGTGGATGGAGGCCCACAGTCTTAACATTTGGAATGCAATACAACGATAATGAAGTCCACATACATACAGAGTGTTGTAAAGCGGAGCCAAGTCCATAATTGGCGGTCACACACATTCACAGCCATCTGTAATTGCAGTCAGGTACATCTTATACAGTCAGTCCGCGTGTAGAAGAAAAAAAAAAAGGAAAAAAAGTGCGGGTGTGAGTATGGGCCTCCCTCTACTACTCTCCACATGCATAAAAGACGAAGTATGGTCGTGTATCCTCACATGTACTCGCGGAAGATTCATGAATTTCACATTGTTCACCTTTAGTGGAGTGGTGGGTGGAGAGAGGTGCTATGCCCTCAGAAAGGCCAGATTGGCAAGGGCAGTTCGCAAGAAAGGATGTAGAAAAAAAAAAAAAAAAAAAAAAAACGATGTAGAGTGGGAGGGAGGAGTGTCGGGGGTCCCCGGGGCCGAGGTCCCACTAGCAAAGAGGATAGGATCGAGATCCTGGATCTGGATGTGTTTTATGCAGAGATGCAGAAAAGCAGTTCAATCTCGATTTCATGCACATCTCCATAATCTCGTCCAGATTCAGGCATTCGATCCGATCCTCTTTGCTAGTGGGACCATGCCCCGGGTTGTTTGTTAAGGATTCCCGGCCTCAAAGTCCTTTTCCCGAAAAAAAGGAGTGTCGGGGGAGACAGGAGAAGAGGACACGGAAAAAAAAAATGGCTTCCTGTGAAGTACACCGACCAATCTTCAGCCCGACCACGACAACACGGTGCTGTCTTTCTT
This sequence comes from Chara braunii, assembly GCA_003427395.1. NCBI lineage: Eukaryota > Viridiplantae > Streptophyta > Charophyceae > Charales > Characeae > Chara > Chara braunii. The sequence continues at coordinate 444,953 of BFEA01000488.1, forward strand.
TCTTTTTCGTTTTTTTTAAATATTATAAAAGTAATTGAACGAGTCCCTCGACATCTCAACCGCCGTCCCGAAAAAAAAAAAAAGACATCTCAACCGCCGGCTGTCTTCTTCTTCTTTTTTTTTTTTTTTTCTTTTTCTTTTAAAACATCGTTCAAGCTAGGTCTTCTGCCACTAGGGTGGTAAGAGACCCTGGTGGTAGAAGCCTGCAGACACAAGACGGCTCCGATCTATTTGTGGGGAGCTACACCTGCTGGAAACCGGGTCCAGCGTCCCTTATTATAGATGAGGCCGGGGTCCTCACAGTCTACCCGGGAGAACACAGGGAACRAAGTCCCAGTTGAGAAAAAACTCRTTCATCCAAAAGAATTAATCACCTGCTGGGTTGGAGCTCCAGCACACCTTCCAAGAGGATATCTCATACCCTCAAGGAGGCATTAAATAAATAAGTCACGGGTTAAGGGTGTGGTTAAATATAACTCCACCCAATTATTGTAGGAATTAAATGTTTATAGCTGTATGAAAAGTGGAGAGAACTGTCTTCTTCTTTGGCAAAAGCTGCCGTGTTTGGTAAGTAGGGTGGAGGCCGCACGGCACACGAAACGGAAAACGAAATGAGTGTATCCTGCACCAGAAAATGGCCAGATTCGTCGGTTTGCTATAAATAGTAACGAGTGTATTTTGCCACCTTTGGTGGGCAGACTCAGGGCCTAGCGGCACCACAGTCGAAAGGCACAATAATTTGACGGCTGTCAGAAAAAATTCGACAGCCTCCATTCGACAGTTTGCCCCCCTTCGCCACACAGCACTGTAGAGTGCACGCACTTGTGAATGCAAGATGGAAAAAGACGAATGCCCCACAAGCATTAGGGCCTCGCCGCACGGTGCAAGAAACGAAAAAAAAAACGACTTCGTTTCGTGAAGTCATCGCCGCCCCACACGAACTGTGTCAGAAAAAACTCGTGAATGCTGTCAGCCTCCGAGTTCGCGAGGCCTCACGAGTGTGCCGACTCCTCCCTGCCTGCAGCCCTCGCGAACGCGTAGGTCCTCCGCTGGTAGGCTGGAGGAGCTGCGAAATTTCACGAGTGTGCTGCATCGCTCCAAACGAAGTCCATCCAAGAACTTGGACCGTAGCGTCCACAAATTTGAACTGTAGTGAAACGAATCCCCCACTACTGTTGCCAGGGCGTTGTCGCTAGAGTTTTCGTGTGTGCTGTGGGGCGGTGGGGCAAAAAACGAAGCGAAACGGTGGATCAGCGCTTCGTGAGGCCTCACGACTCTGGTGATCGTTTCGTTTCGTTAGTTGTGCCGTGCGGCGAGGCCCTTAGAGGCTCGCCACACATGCTGTCGAAAGTCCAAAATTTTCGACAGGTGTCAGTACATTTTCGACAGTCCGGCCGTCGACAATTTCCCCCCCTATCCCCACACAGCCTGTCGAGGGGGCGAGGTTCTCGAAAGTTGGCAAGTCGAAGCCGCCTTTCGACAGGTGCTGTGTGGCGAAGGCGGTCGTTGTTAAATGGATGAATTTGTGCGCGGATGGGGACCAGATGCCCGATGCCGTTTTTGACAGCAACTGTTGACTACATAAGGACAAACAGGCCACGGCTGTCAGGGAGCATTCTCTAACGACGCAAATTCGAACGCAATTTTCGAAAGCCCGGCCGGGCACTGTCAATTTTTTTTCACCTGCAGGCAGGAGGAAACGGTTACTGGAGGGCGGCTGTCGAAAGGACCATTCTGACACCAGTCGAAAGTTTTTTGAGCCGCAATTCTTCAAAAGTCTGTGTGGTGATCTTAGAGGCTCGCCACACAGGCTGTCGAAAACCCTTTTTTCGACAATTTTGCATCGCCACACAGACTTTCAAAGAATTGCGGCTCAAAAAACTTTCGACAGGTGTCAGAATGGTCCTTTCGACAACCGCCCTCCAGCAACGGTTTCCTCCCGCCTGCAGGTGAAAAAAATTCGACAGTGCACCACCGGGCTTTCAAAAATTGCGTTCGAATTTGCGTTGTCAGGGGAATGCTCCATGACAGCCGTGGCCTGTTTGTCGGTATGTAGTCAACAGTTGATGTTGAAAACGACACAACGACCGATTTCGCCACACAGCACCTGTCGAAAGGTGGCTTCGACTTGCCAACTTTCGAGAACCTCGCCCCCTCGACAGGATGTGTGGCGATAGGGGGGGAAATTGTCGACGGCCGGACTGTTGAAAATGTACTGACCCCTATCGAAAATTTTCGACTTTCGACAGCCTGTGTGGCGAGCCTCTTAGGGTCTCCCTACACTACTCTCCACTCTCTGCAAATTCGGAGAGTTGCCGGAGAGTTGCTGAACTCTCCGAATTCGCGGTTTGGTGCTCATCGCTGCAATTAGAGGCTCGCCACACAGGCTGTCGAAATAAAAGTTTCGACAGGTGTCATAAAAAATTCAAAAGTCGCCCGTCGACAGTTTACCCCCCCTTCGCCACACAGGCTGTCGAGGGGCAAGTTTTTTGTCATGGCCAGGCGGACGGGTTTCACGAAAGTTGACAAAAGAGTCCCTGACTGTGCCGGACCCGCCGGGATGGCGGTCCAACAGGGTGGAGAAGAAGGGTGGACGGAGGAGGAGGTAGAGATGGAGCTGGAAGGGACAGCGCAACTCCGACGCAGACTCCACACGCATGTACTCCAAGATCTGCAAAAGTGAAGAATGATAAAAAACAGACAACTGCTGGGGTATACCCCCAGTGGACTGACTGACTGGACTGGACTGGCCTGGTACTAAGAGTGGTACCGGGCAGGACTAGAACAGCACACGGCCTGTGGGGTCAGGCAACGACCAGGTCCCACAGGCCGAAGTGGGCAAATAGCCAAATAGGCCCTGGCTGTAGGCCAGGGCAGGCGAAGGCCCGCTGCACGATCCTCAGACGTGTAATGGATCGCAAGAGCCATAAACACGCTATCCGCAAAAGCAGCAGAACTCTACAATAAAGAAAGCTGAGAAATCTAGGATGCGGAGCAAGCTCCATGCAGAGTCCATGAGATGCATCCTAAACTACGTAATGTCAAAAGAAAAACAAATGTCTGGTATACATATCATAGCTAACAACAGAAAATGAAATGTAGTATGATACAATCCTAAAGTCCTGGAGGCAGCGGCCTCAGTGCTGAAAGGAAAAAAGCAATATGTCAGAAGATAATGTCATGTCACTGAACCACTAAGAGTGGGATGGTCTCAGAGGGGGTGAATGCAGCGTAAGAATCGAAACTCCTAAGGGCAGTCACACATGAAGGTGCGATAGGTCATCAGGCTCAAGGTGGGAGAGTGGTAGCGAAACAAAACCAATGACCCTAACAGATAGACCATCAAGGGGGGTAATGCTCGACAAAAGGGTGACACCATGCAGGGTCGACCATGAAAAGGGGGGAGCCTGGAATAGGGTGGAGATATGCCTAACTGAAATCATGCAAGGGCCGACACTAGGGTGATGAGGGCAGTGGGTGAGGGAAACATGCACACAACTCACCGACTGGGGGAGGAGGGAGCTAGATCTGGGAGCAAAGAAGTCAAAATAACGCTACGGTCTCAATGCCTATGTGATACTAAGGGAGAGCCCAACTCAAAGAGACCCAGCTAAGTGAGAACCATCATGCGACAGATGCAAGGGAATGTACAAAGTAGGGTGGTGGCGTGAAGTAGTCACGTCCAAAGTAGCTGAAGCCGATAAGATGGCTGAAGTCGAGAAGGTGACTGAAGACGTCGAAGTGGTCGATGCCGTCGATGAAGTAGGAGTCGAGGTCGATGTCGAAGCAGAGCCGCAAAATGATGACATCCTAAAGAAGAGTTGATGATAAAGTACCTGATGGTGTGAGTCAGTGGGGAAATATAGAAGATAAGAGTGTCAGTCATCGTAACGCGAAGGGCGATGATGAGTGCGCTGTGGACGCTCGGAGGCGACCGTCTGCGGCTGAGGAACGGCCTCAGAGGGAACGGCCTCATCCTCAACAATCTCCTTAGCCGGAGGAGGAGGAAGAGAGTCAGTCGGCTGCGTAGAAGCAGACGTCTCAGCACGACGAGCACAATCATATGCACGCACCAACATCCTGGTGTGCTGCAAGTGCTCGAGGGGCTCCCAAGTAGCCTCCTCATCAGGGTAGCCCTTCCAACGCACAAGGTACTCGATGCGTGGAGGGGTATCGCCGGTAACTCGGTGTGATACGATGTCGGAAACAACGAACTCTTCGTGACCGTCCACCATGATAGGTGGAGGGCGCTCATAAGGGCGTCCAGCGAAGCGCTCGGACGGTCTGCGATAAGGAAGCAGTAAGGAGACGTGGTAAACATCGTGTACGCAAGCCTGTCGAAGGTAATCAGGTAGCTTCACACAAAAGCTGACCGGACTAGCGGCAGTATCAGAACCGACGGCCTGAAGGATGCGGCATGGACCGAAGAAACGACGCCTGAACTTGCGAAGCGTATCTGCTTCAAGCTGTAAGTGGCGTGCGTCGACTAGCAAATCGTCATCAACTTCGAATGGATGATCCATTCGTGATCCGGGTTTGCTCGTGCGGCCATGCGAGTCTGGGAGTCGGCTAAACTCTCGTGTGCACATTTCATAATCGCCGCCATGTGGGCGATCCAGTTGTCAAGCGCAGGGCAACGAGTGTCTGGGCGCAACCGCGATGGTCGTAGAAAATCCTCGGGTATGCGAGGGTGGTAGCCGAGGTCACAATAGAATGGCGACATCCCCGTGGCTGGCGGAACATCGTGGTTGTACGCAATCTCCACGTGGGCTAAGTGTAAGTCCCACCGCTGGTTATCCCTAACAAACTTTCGGAGGATATTACCGAGAGTTTTGTTGGTGACCTCAGTCTGACCATCTGTCTGAGGGTGGTAAGACGATGAGAAGCGGAGCTGGGATCCGTATACCTTGTGTAGGCGTCACCAGAATGTGCTGGTAAAGCGCGGGTCACGGTCGGAGATGATGCTCTGCGGTAAGCCGTGATCTCTCACGACTCGGTCGAAGACGATGTCGGCGACCTCACGAGCGCTAATGTGATAGCGGCACGGGACAAAACGTGCACGCTTCATGAAGCGATCGACAACGACCAAGATAGCATCATGACCGCGCTCAACAGGTGGGCGGAGGGGATCAATGAAATCCATCGAGATGGACTGCCAACGACCCTCAGGTATGGGTAGGGGCTGAAGTAACCCATACGGAAGGTGGTTCGCACTGTTCACCTCCTGGCAGGTAGGACACTCCTGGATGTAGGCTTTGACAAAGTCCTTGGACTTCGGGCAGACGTATAGGCGGCAAACACGAGCCAACGTCTTGTGGAAACCCATATCACCGGCAGTTGCCTGGTTATGGAACTCTGCTACAGCCTGGACGCGGAGCTGTCCGGTGGAGGGAACGCAGATACGTGGTTCTAGCTGACCAGATCTGCCATGCCAGTACACGAGGCCGTTCTCCCTGAGGGAGTAGGAAGGAACGGTCTTGCCACTCCGCAGTGTCGCGTGGATGACGCGATAATCGGGGCAGTGGCGGTACTGAGTGCGATACGCGTCGATCACCGACTGATCAACAATGGTGATGGAGATGGCAGCAAGATGGATGGGTTCCTTATTGTGATCAGGACGGCGGGACAAGCAATCGGCGACGCGGTTCGTTGTTTCACCTTTGTTGGGCTGAGTGGTGAAACTGAACTCGGATAAGTCATGCCACCAGCGTGCCTGTCGAGGGGAAAGCTTAGGCTTCGTGAGGAAAGCTTGGACAACTGAGTTGTCCGTGCGCACCGTGAAGGGTGCCCCGTGCCGATAATGACGCCAATGCCGGGTAACATAAACTACTGCGGGAACCTCACGTTCATCGGCAGTATAGTTTATCTCCGCAGGCAGTAGCTGACGGGAGTAGAAAGCGATCGGGCAATCCCCAGCACGAGCCTCGACAGTCCCATCCTCCGCGATGGTCGGGGAGTAAGTAACAGGAGGACTGTCAGTGGAGGGAAGTGGTGGGAGGGTAGGCGTCAGTCGAGAAGCAGCGTCAGCAGGAAGGGGGGGAAAATGAAGAACATGAGGATAAGACGAATCCGGAGGAGAAGGAAACACCTGAGAGAGGACCGCTCCTACTGCAAAATATGACGCATCGGTGGTGACGATAAAGGGACGATCAAAATCGGGGAGGCGAAGAACCGGCGCAGAAGTCACCGCCTTCTTGAGGGCGCAAAAGGCGTCCTCGCACAGGGGTGTCCAAAACCACGGCGGGTTCTTCTGGAGGAGGGTGGAGGTAAGAACGTAGGAATTCCTAGCGTATCCCTGGATAAAATTACTATAGTAGCTAGTGAGGCCTGGGAAACTGCGAAGCTGCTTGGCAGATGTGGGGACGGGCCACTCTGCAATAGCAGTGATCTTCACGTCGTCCATGTGGAGACCCTGGTCAGACACATGGTGTCCTAGAAAGTCCACTTTGCGCTGGGCAAAGTGACACTTATTGAGCTTGGCATAGAAGCCATGCTTGCGTAAGCGCTCTAGGACATCGCGGAGGTGTCTGAGATGGTCTTCTAAGGTACGACTGTAAACCAAGATGTCATCCAGGTATATGAGAACGTATTCTTCAAGGATGTCCCTGAAGATGTCGTTCATTGCCGTCTAGAAGGTGGCGGGGGCATTGGTGAGGCTGAATGGCATTACCGTGAACTCGTAGTGGCCGAAGCGCGACCGAAAGGCGGTCTTCGGCTGATCCTCTGTGGCAACGCGGATCTGGTGGTAACCGCTCTGAAGATCGATCTTCGTGAAGAAGCGGTTGCCTGCCAAATGATCAAACAACTCATCCGCGCGAGGCATGGGATAGCTGTTCTTTACCGTGTAACGTTTAAGGCCGCGGTAGTCGTTGCAAGAGTTCCGTCCGCTTTGCGAGCAAAGAGGACAGGTGCACCCTAAGGGCAGTTACTGGGTTTAATGAAACCCAGTCGAAGGAGCTTCTCAAGCTGACGCTTGAGTTCCGTCGCCTCTGGGATCGAGAGTCGGTACGGAGCCTGATGATGAACACGATAGTCAGGCACGAGCTGGATAGAATGCTCAACACCGCGCATTGGGGGAATCCCGCTGTATGAGAAATACGGGGGAAAAACGTTGCGGTACTCTCGAATCAGGTCGCGAACGAAAGACTCTAAGTCTGCCGTGAAGCTTGTGAGTTCCTCAGCGTCTGCGTCGACACGAGACGTTTATGTGGACTTGACGGTCGGCGGCGCAGGGGCCTGAGACGTGAAGGGGGTATCCGCAGGCTGACAGGTGGATGTGGAGATCGGAGCCGCGAAGATGGAGGAAGGGTCAGGGGGATCGGGCTCCAGAGATATGAGCTCAACCTTGAGACAGAGTGGATCATAGCGAAGAAGATCCATAACGTTCACAGAGTAAAATGTGACGTCCTCCTGTCGTATGAAGTGAGCAAACTAACGAGGGGAGGTGAACGCGATGTCGGGTTGGGACTCTGAGGGATGAGGGTTCTGGGGAGGAAGGTCGGGAGGGGTGTCGCCCGTGGTTCCAATGAATGGAACGCGATGGGTCTGAGCACACTTCGTTTTGAGAACGAGTGTCTCGGTCGCCCATTCGGCCTCTGTGCTAAGGAACCGGCGAGACCAGGGAGTGCCAAGGATAAAGTCGTACCCAGTCTCCAGCACGTCGAAGTATGCGGAGGAATGGAAGCGCCTAGGCGTCTGGGTACTATCCGATGGCTGGAGGGTGAGGGAGAAGTGGAGGTCGGGGACCGTCTGATCGAAGAAGCGCTGCGTCTTGTTATCTCCGAGGGTAACGGAGATAGGAGAGCGAGACCCAGAGGTAGCTAGGCAAGCTTCCTCAACCACTCGAGGGTGAACGAAATCTCCCTGCGAGCCGGAGTCCCATAAAGCGCGATACACCCTTGTAGATGTCCCTAGGCGGATAGGGATGATGGGTAGGGTGCGATCAGGATTAGAGAGCAGAGCGAGAAGACGACGCAGGACGTTGACGTGTCTCGTGAGTCGCTCTTGACGAGCCTGCAGAATGCTCAAGTCCAGGAGAGATGACACAACGTCATCGCGAGTCGCCAGCTGAGTGCTACAACGGGCTGTGCGAATGGCGTGACGCGTCGGAAGTCTCGGGAGAGAAGCGCTAGATGTGGCGGTATGCGGGGACGCAGACGGTACCTCGACACACAACGGGGCAGAGAGAACTGCGTCTGTGGTATCCTGAGGGTCCTCTAGTGGGGTAGCCAAAGGGGCAAACCGCGACTCGGTGGTCGGGAAGCCGGCTACGTGCGAGGCCTCAGGGGTACACTGCACCGTGACTAGCTGGGTGGGGCTGGCCGGGCGGGGCCGGGGGGGGACTGAGATCGGCGCTGACGAGAAATGGCATTGTATTGATCGAGGGCGGTGTGGTATGGACACCGTGAGGAGGTGTGTCCATCTTGGCGGCAACGAAGGCAGCCGCGTCGGGCCTCGAGGGCGGCACGCTCTTCGGGGGATAGAGCTCTGCGAGGAGGGACAAAACCCTGCGGGAGGTCTATCTGAGGAACTGTGGGTGTGCGGGTGCCAGCCTATGCAATCCGACTGCGAGCACGACCCATGACAGACATGGCCATCTGCAGGCGCTCGGCCATTGGGACAGTGTCGTCATCCAAGTGGTACTGGATGACGTCCCGAAGCTCGATGTCCTCGCGGGCGTCCCCAATGGTAGGATCGAGCTCGGTTGAGTCGTCCTCTCTATACTCGAGAGAACTGTAGTGCCGAGCGAATGGCGCTCCAGGTCGAGCCGGACGACGAAAATGACGAACAAACGAGGAGCAGCCTCGGGTGGTACCCCGTTACTGGGAGGTGGGGGCTGGCCGCGAAGAGGATGGGGCGACGGAGAAGCGCCTGCACATCCTCTAGTACTTACGCGCAGCCTCGTATGCCTGCTCCGCGGAAGAGAATGATTGCCTCCATAGCTCTAGGCGGTAGTTAGTCGGCAGGCTGACAAGGAACCGGTCGGTGAGTGTGACCTCCGGTAGGAACGTCTCGTCACAAACAAGGCGAGCGTCCTGAAACACCCGGATGTGACGCTCCAGGTCGGCCGGTATAGAGGACCCGGACCATCTGGTCTGGGTGACGCGGTCTAAGGCGTCGGTGGCGTCATGACGAGCGTCGAAACGATCCTTAAGGAAGGCCTCGAAGTCGGCCAGAGTGGGGACCTCACCCACGCGGAGGCGCTGGGTATAATGATCCTCCCACGCAGTGGAAGGGCTACTTCGCAATTTGGTTGCGAGCACATCGCACCACAACTCCTGATGGGTGGTCGTCATAGAGAGCGTGCGCGTTGCTATCTGCAACCAGCGAGAGACACGGGATGTCCCATCATACTCGGGAATGTCCGTGGTGCGCACAGGAGGATGTCCACTGTGCTGATGGCGGGGGGAGAGAGATCGAGGCSAGTGCAGTGCGGCAGCGTAAGTCGAGGCCGCTGCAGGGGCAGAGGTGGGGGAAGGCTGTGGGCCGTGGCCGCTGGCGGATGGACCAGCAGACGAGGAGGCAACGGCCGCGGGCAGCTGTCCCAGAATAGCCAGGTAGGAGGGAAGAGGCTGAGGAGCAGGTCGAGGGAAATGAGCCTGCATCATGGGGACCGAAGGGGTGGTAGAGGAAGAAGGGTGGGCAGCCTGTGATGGGTGAGGCTGTCTTAGAGCGAAAATCTCCGCCTGAGCCTGCGCAATGGTGGCCTGTAAAGTGGCCACTTGCTGGGTGCGCGGGGTCGGAGGTGGAGGGGGCGGAGCGGGTCTCCCAGTGGGAGGAGGAATCCCAGCCTGGGCGGTATCCTGCTGTGGGGGCGGGGGGACGAAGGCAGGAAGAAGAAGGCGGAGCCGTATTGCCGCGACCAGTGCGGGAAGCTGGGAAGCAACACCGGTGTGGGTCGATGAAACTGCTGGGCCAGAAGGCGGTACCTGGATCGCAGCACCTACGGCAGTAGTAGACACGGTAGGGGCGGCCGTGGCCGGAAGAACTACCGCAACGGACGGGGTGGTCTGAGCGGCAGCAGCACTTGCCACCGCTGAGGGGGAGTGCTGGGCCTGTCCCGCAGAGGAGGGGGAACGATGGTGACTCCGTCTCCGGAGTCCTCGGAGCCGGAATCGGAGCCGGTAGGGGAAGGGGTGTGAGAGCGGTGGGGAGAGCGATGAGGGGAGCCCTTGAGGCGGTTGACGTCGAGGGCTAGCGCATTGATTTGCGCTTGCAACGGTCCAAGCGTACTAAGTTGTGCCTCGATTGCTATAAGGACGGCATGAAGGTCCATGGTGTCCGCATGGGCCTGATCATGAGCCGCTGACGACGCGCTGACCTGGGGTGTGGACTGCGCCACGGCGATCTCCTCGGATGAACTCCCTTCCATTTCCGGAACGGGAATGGAGGTAGTCCTCAGAGTAGTGTGTGGGGAAAGGGGTCCACCGGTAAGAAGAAGGGGACCGCGGGAGCGGAGTGAGTATGTGTGAGTCGGCTCGCCTCGGATTTTGCAGGTCGCGCGTGAGACGAAGGCGCCGAACCGCTCGTGGGGGGAGGAGCCGTCCAGATCCAGGGTGCCCGACGGGAGGAGGCAGGAGAGTAGGAAGGGGGGCGGGAGTTAGGAGAACCCTAAGCCCTAGAAAACCCTAAGAAAACCCTAACCGGAGTTTAGGTGGTTAGGGGAGGGTAGCGACGACCTAATCAAGAAAAAAAATAATATGGAGGGGAGGGGGAAAGAAAATAGAATAAATAATAAAATTTCAAGTTAAAAATAAAATAAAAGAAGAAAAATAAATAAAGAAATAAATAAAATGTAAAAAGCGAGGGAAGAGGACTTATTTATTTTTTAAAAAATTTTGGCAGCATTTTCTTACCCCAACGGGGTCTAAATGTGCAAAGAGAAAGGAGAGACTAAGAGAAGCACACTAATTTTTAGAATGCCACAAATTAAAATTTTCAAAAAAATAAGTAAATAAATAAATAAATAGATAAATAAATAAGGAGGTGGAGGAGAGTGAAGAGAAACTAACCAAGTTTTGGATTTTTCACAAATTTCAGCAGCACTTCGTTACCCCCACGGGGTCAAAATGTGTACCGAAAGCAAGAATGGCTAAGTCCTAATCAGATTTTAGGGTGCCGCATAAAAATTCGAGTTTTCAAAATAAATAAAAATAAGTAAAATAAATCAGAAAGATGAGAAAAGAAGTAGGGAAGAAGATAATTCGAATTTTTGGAAGAACGGATAAAATTTAAATCAAAAAGAAAGAGAAAAAAAGAAAAAAACAGAAAAAAAATCGAAGGGGGGGGAGGGGGGAATGAAAAAATGATGAAAAAAAAAAAAATATAGGTGGGAGAGAGAAAAGATTGAAGTGGTAGGTGAGGGAGATGATGGGGTTGTAGTTAGGGGAAGAAAGGAGGAGAGGAGGGTGAGAGAATGAGAGAGAAAGCTATGAAAAATGTGAAGAAAAAAGTGAGAGATTAGTAAAAGAAGGTGAGTGGAGAGAGAGGAGAGAAAAAGATGGTGGGAGATGAGTGAAGAGGGAAGGGTATGAGAGATTAAGGGGAAGGAGAGGAGAGAAGTAGGGAAAAGAAGCAAGGAGAGGAGAGAGTAAAAATATGGTAGTGGATGGAGAACGAGTGAAGGGGATGAGAGATTAGTGGGGAGAAGAGGAGAGAAATGAGAAAAGTAAAGAGAGGAGTGAGAAAAGGTGATGGATGAGTGGTGGTGAGAGAAAAAGATGGTCAGATGATGAAGGGGAGAGAGGAAAAAGGAGTGGGAGAGTGGATTAGGGATGAGAGAGGTGATACCCAGCTCTTGGGTAACCAAGAGCATACAACTTCACCAAGATCCACAAGATCTTGGCCTTCACACACCCCTTGGGAGAAGGGGTCTTCAAGGTGGTGATGAACTGCTGCTGCACATTATCAAGGGTTGGCTGAGATATTGATCAGCCACCCAGTTCCACTGTAGTGCAGCCCCCTAGCCAGGGGGGTCTTCAAAAAAAAAAATCCTCAGCAAACTGCCACGTGGCACTTTTGGAGATGGCCACGGGTCAAGAGAGGAGATGTAGAGGGCAAAAACTCTTTTGCCAATAACTTTTCACCCGCTGGGTGAAATTTGACAAAAGAGGTCTTGTTGGAAAGCTTTTCGAAAGACACTTCCAACGAGATAAGGCACAACATCAGCCACTGTCTAGAGTAATAGCGCTCGTTAAAAAAACGAGCGCGGGTGGTTTTTTGAAACTTTTAAAAACATCGCGATCTTTGAAAGATCGTAGCTCCTCAACCACCCCACAAAATTAGGCGATCTATAGCTTGTTGGAAGTGGCTCAGCAAGAGCTTCGGACCACCGGTGCAGAAGTTACGATCGAAAGAGTGCACCAGTGTCATTACCAAAGAAAAGTGGCAAGCTTTTTTTTTTTTTTTTTTTTTCTCAAACCGCGTGGCAACTGATAGTTGGGGTGGGTTGGGGAGAGGAGCAGGGAGGAAAGCCTGCTCTGATACCAGTGTGCCGGACCCACCGGGATGGGGGTCCGACAGAGTGGAGAAGAAGAGTGGACAAAGGAGGAGGTAGAGATTGAGCTGGAAGGGACAGCGCAACTCCGATGCAGACTGCACACACACGTACTCCAAGATCTGCAAAAGTGAAAAATGATAAAAAACAGACAACTGCTGGGGTATACCCCCAGCGGACTGACTGACTGGACTGGACTGGCTTGGTACCGACAGTAGTACCGGGAAGGACTAGAACAACACATGGTCTGTGGGGTCAGACCACGGCCAGGTCTCACAGGCTGAACAGGGCAAATAGCCAAATAGGCCCTGGCTGTAGGCTAGGGCAGGTGAAGGCCCGCTGCACTGACAACGCAAAAGCGAACGCAATTTTCGAAAGGTCGGTCGGGCACTGTCGAAATTCCGTCGGTCGGGCACTGTCGAAATTCCGTCACCTGCAGGCGGAGGGAAACGGTTGCTGGAGGGCGGTTGTCGAAAGGACCATTTTGACACCTGTCGAAAGTTTTTTGAGCATCAATTCTTCGAAAGTCTGTGTGGGGATGCAAAATTGTCAAAAATAGGATTTTCGACAGCCTGTGTGGCGAGCCTCTTACTATCTGTGGTCCCACACTCCAATTCGTGAGAACACTAGCAGACGAGGTGACAATACTGGACTATTTGGCTTCATCTGCATTTTGTCCGCCACGACTCCAGGCATACTCTCCGAATTCAGAGTATCTACGTGAGTCGCGCTGAGGTCCATCCGAAAAACGGAGGTTGCAGGCTGGGTACTCTCCGACCGTGGAGAGTGCACTTGGATGGTGATTTCTGACAGCTATTTGAGTGCAACGGTGAAAAACTCTCCGATTTCGGAGAGTGGAGAGTAGTGCAGCGAGACCCTTAGTCCCCCCACCGAATTTCGAAGAGAAGTCGCCGAGGAGTGTCGAAAGCATGGGAGTAGCAGGCTGGGGATTCAACAACTTTCGACAGGAGCTGTCAAGAAGCATGCTCTGACAACTAGATAATTTTTTTCCCGTCTTCGACTTGGACAGCCTGTGTGGCGAAGAGAAACTATCGAAAATTGCATTTCCGACAGTGGTGCGGCAAGGCCCGCACTCGTTCCGTTTTTTTTCTTTTTTTTTCTAAGACTAATTCTCAACTAGTTGAATTACCTGTCAAATCTGGACAGGACGTCCTTTCAGGCCTTTTTATTGACATTATTGCATTTGGGGGGGGAACTCGTAGCAGCCACATCCGTCCTCAAGTCTCTAACGAGGGAGCACGCGGTATCGCCCACCTTGTAGCAGGTATCGCACCTGCTGGTGGGTGAGGCTCCCACTCGTTCCGTTTTCATTTCGTGTGCAGTGTGGTGAGACCCTAAGCAAAACGAAAACGAAACGAGTGCATCTGCCCACCAAAGGTGGCAATATACACTCGTTACTATTTATAGCAAGCCCATGAACCTGGCCATTTTCTGGGGGAACATCGTTTCAATTTTCGTTTCGTGTGCCGTGCGGCAACGCCCTAAGTAGGGTCGATGGCAACGCCCTAAGTAGGGTCGATGGCAACGCCGCAAGTACACGCGGGAAATCTTGATCTCTCCCTTCCGAGCGACGGAAATAGCGGGAAATCCTGATCTCTCCCAGCTGGCGGCTCCAGGCGGGAGCAGCGACGTCACATGCCAGGAATTGTCTACGTACGTAGCTATCATAAATATTGACGAAGACTGCAAAAACGCACAACAGTGAGATTCACAACCAGGGCAGAAGAGAGAAGCTCACACCAAACAAGCCAGATGGATATAGATGAGAACCCAAAAATGAAACCCGAATGCAACTCCTTAGAAAAAGATAATCATGAAGTACAAGACGACGACTAACATCGTCGTGGCGTTTGACCCGACTGGTTTCGTGCGGCTGCCAAAGCGCACTCATCAGGGGTCTTACGAAGTCGATGTCAAAGAGACATTCTTAGACTTCTTATCTTTATCCGTCAGTCCAGTCAAGCGCCAAAGAACCTTCGGTACTTCCTAAAAAAACTTGAAAACTAGAATAGCCGAACCTTCTAAAAAGTACTAGTAAAGGCCATAAAAAAGACCCACAAAAATAACACCCGTCCCCAAGATCTAAAAAAATTTTCACGGTCAGTATTTTTCATTATCCCCACGAGTACCGTATTCAGCCTACCGTCAATCAAAACCCATTTCTCACCTATTACCTTTAAGTTAGTTCCACAGTTCCAGAACATGGTCCACCCATTCTCCGTTCAACCCAAACAAAGGCCTTGGAACCCTAGAAATTGTCCCCTTCCAATTGAAAAACACCCACCCATTCAACAAAAATTTACCCATCCATCCTTAAAAACTTTAAACAGTTGTGCCCTCTACCCACATCAAATACATCATCTATCCCACATGTACGAAGATCCTAAAAAACGGATCCAATCAGAAGACCTCCTTGCAGAATCACCACTTGGTCAAAAGGGGTATCCATTGCCCCCACAATCCACCAGACTTGCGTGAAAAACTAATCAAAGCAGTGTCAAAGAAATCATCAGGATACTCTCTCCGTCTCAATTCTTGCTTCAGTGCCAATAAGTAATTAAGTTTCAAATCTTCCATTGTAGAATACGTTTTAGCCCTGTGCAAAAAGGAGCCGATCACAGCCATCTTCTGCTGTCTATTCGAATAGGATGCACAATCCTGTAAACAATGAAAAACAAATTTGCCTTCAAAAACTTCCTTTTGTCATTGGACAACATATAACTTCTTCTTTTCCCTTAACAATACTTAGTTCACAGCCTAAGTATCCCCACGTACTTCCTTCATTTGTCCGTTCCAGCACCAGATTCTTATCGTAGCAGTCAGCGAAAGCATCAATCAAAAGTCGACCTTTTTCAAGTCCCTCAAATCCTTTACAACGTACAAACACAGAAACGTCATCGATCAGTCTAAACCCTGAGAGCAACCTTCGATCCGTTCCTTGACTAGAAAGAAACTTGAATTCATTTAACGCACAAAGCAGACAAGCTAAAGCTGGACTAGTGGATTTACCCATCGGGATACCTATTGTTTGTCTCAGTAATTGTCCGACAGCTGAAACAAAAGTATGTTGCAACTCATACCTTACAAAGATAACTATCTTATCCAGTGCAATCGATTTTCAACCACTCTCTAATTTTCCTCGAAGCAACTTTGCGTCCTTCCCATGTTTCCTAATAGCAACACTACTGATCTCCTTTCGTTCCCAAAAATCAACCACCCAATCCAATGCATCAAGGATAGAATTATGTGGCAGGTGGGAAAATATCTCCTTCACGTCAAAGGAGGCTCCGATTAAACGTTCATCTTAACCGGTCGTCCGATTCATATCCTTGATGGCAACCGCCAAATCATCTGCACTACACAAGTTCAAGTTAGACTCCTTCAGCAAATTCCACAACATGCTGTTGACGGCACGCGAAACCAGTCTTCCACCTTTTGTAGAGCACTATGAGTGCGACGGGCAAATCGGCCTCCATCGGTCTATATCCTTGTGCTTCGGGATGCAATATGCTCTCCCCAATTTCCCTTGCATGTTCCATTTTCCCACCGTTTGAAGTTCAAGTGTCTTGTACTCATCAAAACAATTCTTCAGCAAAATCTCTTCTCCCTCATAACGAGTTTCAAAAGCAGAGCTACCAAAAAACAAATCTTTCATTGCTTTTTCATAAATATCGCCTCAAGCTCATGTTTATACTCCTTCATTTCTCTTTTCGATATTACGCTTGGAACTACCGCACCAGAGAAACTTCCATCTAAACAATGACCAAGGAGGCAACCCTTGAGATTATCCGCACAGAGGAAGTCATGGCTTATATCGGGTACGCAGCCATGGTTAGTGAATGCATTCCTGATTTGTCTTCTCAGTGATCCAATCAAATCGCATCTATCAGGCCGCACGATATTCCTCGAATTTCTCAACCATCTTGAACAAGAGTCAGAGTCATTCACCTGAAACGAGATATGCCCGTCTTTTCTGTCAAAACTTCCCCCAAAACTCGAGCACGGACAATCAGTTTCAAGACGTCGGGCGTATGTCCGAAAATTATGCAGAATTGAACCCACCGTATCATTACGAGTCCATACCACTCTCAACCTTCGTACCAGCATAACTTTCCATGCGATAGAGATTCCCAAATCTCTTCAAATTTGCGCACACAGCAATTGAACTCTTGTTTTACTGACAAAATCATTATACGTTATCTTCACGACCACTCGCTTCCTAACACAGATACCAAAACGGGTATAAATACATTTTGACAGAATACAATGTAACCTCCCCTTGGTCAATTTCTCCGAAAAGGTTCGAATAGCAGAATAGGTAAACACGAGGGTATCGAAATCCCAAGAAAACATCAAACGTCTACTGGGGGGATTACTCAGAAAATCCGCAAGAGACCCTTTATAAACTAATGACTTACACATAAAAGGAATCACCCTCTCAAAATCTAAACTCAATCCTGCCTTCAACCATCCTTTCGCGTGGCGCAACTCAATCTTATCAAAGATACTACTCACTAAGCTCCCTCCATACCTTCGTCGAAGAACCTTCCAGTTGTCTGTTAACACCTCTTCCCCAACACAATCAACTCGAACTCGATGTCGATTTTTACGTTTACATTCATCCAGCATAAAAATCAGGCTTCGAGAGATAATCCCACAGTCTATTCTGAACAAAAGATCTCTTTTACCAAAAGACCCAATGAATCGTCCATTCTTACGAAGAGGATTATCCATATTCTTCCGTTTCAATCTCTCTCGTT
Organism: Chara braunii; assembly: GCA_003427395.1. Lineage (NCBI taxonomy): Eukaryota > Viridiplantae > Streptophyta > Charophyceae > Charales > Characeae > Chara > Chara braunii. The sequence goes on from BFEA01000488.1 coordinate 462,230, forward strand.
TCCCCGGTCCACATTTCTTCGGTCTATGCGGTTTATCTCAAACGTTAAGAGCGGGACAGGTTCTCCTGATAAAAAACTTTTCAACTTCCAACACATCATTCCTCTCACCCTTAATCAATGAGATAGCCACATAATTCGAAACGTTCTGCCTTCGTAGCCATCAATAAAGCTTCTCGTTCCGTCTCTTGTTCTCTACCAAAGCATTGTACGTTCCCCGGTACACATGTTCAGACCACCTGGCGTGCAAATCCCTTGTCGTACTACTGTATAAGTGCTTACACCATGGCAAAATTAATGCATAAACCAAGGGGCCTTCCCACTTAACGTTCTCACCTTCCTCGCTTCGCAAATAACGACTAACAAAGGGTATCAAGCATTTACTTCACGGAATCTGTCCCAAAATTATCAACAAACACACCACGAAACATAACAGTTGGTTAACTAACCAGTTTCTCAACAAACCCTTCGATAGAGATTTGAAACTCCGAAGTTGACGAAAATAAGCCCAAAGTTGAGTCGCGCTCGGGATAGACCCTAGGAAGCGGCAGTATCCACATCTTCCTCCTTGTCAGCAGCATCCTCCCCATCAGTCGTCACTTCAACCACTGTGGCTTCATTTTCCTTACCTTTGTCGTGTTCCCCCTGTCCAAAGGCTCTTGCAGTTCTCAAACAAACGATCTCTTCCTTGGTCGGTTCTAAAGTGGTATAGACAATCCCCTCATCTCTTCAAATTTTCTGGATCTCTTCCTTATTCTTCTTTCGGAGATTCTTCCTCTCCTGCTGTGCAAAGGCTTCTAGCTCGTTAATTCCTGCTCCCGATATCTCAATCCGTTTCTTCTTAGAAGATGAGCAAGGCGGCTTGTAAGTAGATGGTCCCGCCACTTCTTCCAGTCGATTCCGTAAATTAGTCCCTCTCTGCTCCTTCTCCATTTCCAACTTCGCCATAGCTTCCTTTAGTCTTTCAACCTCCTTTTCAGCTTCAATTCTCCCATTCGCATTCGTCAACCTCATTTCTTTCAAAACATTCACCTCCATTTTATGTCTTTCCACCACCCCTTTCAGCAGCGGGTTGACTCTAGACTCTGTCCTTGCGTTTTCCACACGGGTCACGCTGCCTGTGTTTGCTGGAGAACTCCGCATGAGCACACGAGATTGCGGTACTGGAGTCTCCAAAACAACATTTTCACGCTTATTCCCCGGTCTAACCGCCTCCGCTTTCCACATCTCTGCGTTGCCTTCCGCAACTTCTTTTCCCTTGGTAAGCTCTTGAATGCGTTCTTCCATCATCGCAAATCTCCGATCGACCGCAATCCTCATTTCCTCTTGCTCTTGCCTTAACTTCTCCACCAAATCCATGTTTGAAGTAGACTTTGTCGCACAAGTCGTTAGAGTAACAGCTTCCTTTTGTCTCGTTAGCCTGGCCACGTCTTCTTTCAATCTCGCGATCTCATTCGCCTCCTGATCCCTCCTATCGATCTTCTCACACACCTTCTTCGACTACTTACTTAACTCCTGGTTCAACTTCAAATGATGTTCCTCCCTTTCTTGTTTATCGCGAACTCTCCTTTCTTCATCTTTTCTCTCTTTCTTCATCCGTTCTGCTTCTTCTTTCATATCCGCTTCCATCGCCTCATCTGCCTCGTGTTTCACCTTAATTCGTCCGACTATCTCTTCCAAAGTGGATACTCGATTCCTCAACCATGATTTGTCGTTCGAATAACTGCTAGAGTAAGTGCCTTGGTTACTTCCCACGCCATATACTTGCGGTGCAGTAGTCAACGGTTGTGTCGGAACAATCGCCAGGCTGGTACTGGCTTGTCCTCCATTCAGTCGTTTATCTGGCAAAGAACAAAACCTTGAGATGTGCCCCTGCTGACCACAATTGTAGCAACTCCTATTGTCCGCAACTTGCAGGTTCGCATGCGTAGCCATATCGAAGCCACTCGAGACGTAGTACAATCTCTACGTCGGTTACTCCGTGCGTGAAAGTCTACGTACGTAGCTATCACGAATATTGACGAAGACTGCAGAAACGCACAACAGTGAGATTCACAACCAGGGCAGAAGAGAGAAGCTCACACCAAACAAGGGAGATGGATACAGATGAGAACCCAAAAATGAAACCCGAACGCAACTCCTTAGAAAAAGATAATCATGAAGTACAAGACGACGACTAGCATCGTCGTGGCGTTTGACCCGACTGGTTTCGTGCGGCCGCCAAACCGCACTCATCAGGGGTCTTACGAAGTCGATGTCAAAGAGACATTCTTAGACTTTTTATCTGTATCCGTCAGTTTAGTCAAGCGCCAAAGAACCTTCAGCCACTTTGGCTTACGAGCGCTCAATTCAAGCCAGGGTCTCCGTCCTGACTATGTCGGAGTAGGATTTTTTTTTTTTTTTTTTTTTTTTTTTGGAAAGCTTGAATATGTATTCCGAAACAACCAATGGGACGAGGCCGGGGACCTCACAATTCGACCCGGAGTTATCCTGGCAGCCTCAGTCAGTTTTTGTTAGCTCGAAGATCCACTCACTGCTTAAAATCTATCAATTTATCAAGTCTACTGTTGAAAACCGGGTCCAGCGTCCCATAATGATAACCAACTACTTTCCAAAATTAAGCCTTGAAGCCCAGGTAAAAGGACGACATCTATCAATTTATGAAGTCTACTGCTGAAAACCGGGTCCAGCGTCCCATGGCTCTGGTCTTCAGAGGAATAATTATGGAAGCACTGTGGGGAATGAGAAATGCAAAATTTTTCCAAGGGGAAACAATATCATATCAACAGACCCTTACTATTATTAAACATAATCTTAGATTGGTAATCAAAGTAGATAGGAGGCGTAAAGGAGTGATTTGGTTTGCCAAGACTTGGGCCAAGCAAGAGCATTTTGCAAAGCTTTCATCAGAAGGGGAACTAATACTAACAGACTGGTTGTTATAAACCTGACTGCAGTGTGACGAACCGATTTCTGTTCCGCGCGATTTTCTGTGCGATAACAATGAGGGGTCCTAAGCTGGGAAGGATGGGCCAATTACGGGAGATCAGGATTGAAGGGAAATTGCATCGGTGTCCTCGTTTCTTCGTCTTTTTGCGTTGTCTCTTTTTGGATGATTGGGTGCAGCGCCGGGCAAGTCCCGGGGATGATTGGTTGAGTGGTGCGCCGCCTCGAGCGCGCGAATAATACTTGTCGACGTCATTCCTTTCCGTTTTCTATTGTTGGATTTTAGGCGCTGAGCCTTCTCGAGAATTTTTGCTTCGTTCTTTTTGAACCTTCTTTTCGAATCTTGTCGAGCCCCAATGACTCTCGAAATTTCGGATTTTCCTTTCAGAATTCGTACTTTTTGCTTTTTCTGCATTAGATAGAAATTTTGGAATTTTGGAATTTTGGATTTTTTTTTGCCACGCAGCGCTTTTTGCTTACGCGCTTCTTTTTGCGGCTACAACGAAGCTCTGATTAGTCGGCGCCCTTAATCGTGTGTGTAATTGTAATTTTGGGCGGGCACCATTGTAACTGAATCTTTCTTCTTGAACTTTATTTTTCCCGCTCTCGCTTTTTCTCTTGCTGTATCTAGCTAGCCCGCGGACTGCATGCTCGGATTGATGCGTGGAGAGAGGCTACGTCCCCTACGTCGTGATCTGGCCATGCAGAACGTAGGCGCCCCCTCTCCTGATCTCCTTTCTAAGTCTTTGCAATTCCGTGTTCTTCGCGCATGGATGCATGACTATAAATTATGGCTGCGCAGTTAGATAGCTCTCTTAACCAATTCTTGGAGGCTCGGGGAGCGCAATCAGTGAGGGTCGGCTCGCGAGCGAAGTAAGAGGTGAGTTGAAGTGGGAGTTGGGCGACCCGACGAGCTGGTGCTGAACGCGCGGCGGGCCACGACAGACTGTGGGCGTGGGCGAACCTGACGGGTGCGGGAGGACTAAGCGGGGTGACGACTTCTTGGGATTGATGCGTGACGATAGACTGTCCGCATTGGAGGGGAAGAGAGAAGGAGAGGGAGTTGAGGTTGATGGACGTGGGTTGCAATTTTCTTTGTATTGTCTCCCTCCTTGCTTTTGTATATAAATTTTGATCTCGGCTTTGGGCGATTCGGCCGTTTTCTTTTGTTTTCAGAATCTTGGCTTGGTTTCCGCCCACACTCGTTTTTGCGATTGGTCTCGATCTCGCTTATCGTGTGTTATGTCAAATGAATGGATGAATGAACGTTATGTCTGGTTGCTTTTCTTTTGTCTGTCAGTGCCTTTGCTTTCCATTTTTGATGCACTTGTGAGCATAATAGGAACTCTCGCGTAGTCGTCTCTATTGCTGTTTGTTTTCTTCGATCTACTATTGTTGCTGCGATGCCTGATGTGAAGTAGCACCTAAGGAATGATTGCGCGCAGGATCACGGTGTGATTAGATGATTGGATAGTTGTTTGTCCAGAAACAAGCGAATACCTCGCGGGGATGAGTGTAAGCGCGATCTGATCTGCGCAGCCTACATGTATCCACGCGCGCAGATTCGCGACCATTGACGAACTTGCCGCCCTCGGGTAGACGAGAATTGTCCTTCCCCCATGTACCTAAACGGAAAGGAATTCCGATATCACGTCGGAACATCCCCTTGCCGATTACATGAGTGTGGGAGAATTCTACCCCACCACAATGATAAGATGTCGAGCTCCTTGGGTGAGTGAATGCATTAGGCAAAGATATCCGGAATTCCCCTGCTTAACCGAGAATCGATTGTGCCCCAGGGAATTTCACTGTGTTGTAACCAGCGATCCGAGGTGCTCCGATTATCCAACTACTGATAATTCGCACTACTTCATATCCCCCGGTTTCGTTATTATCACTACTAATTTCCCTCCCTTCCGTCTCCTCCTCCCGTATCACCAACTCACAGTGGTTCCATGGAAATCCATCGCCCCGTACTGGCCCCGCACGCCTTGCGGAAATTGTCGGCGATGCGGCAACCGGCGAGCCCCGGAAACTCAAGGGCCTAGCCAGAACACGAGACAACAGACGACACGTGCCCGCACCCAAAAGTCCGACTCATCGGGAACGTACCAATCCCTGGTTAGCCTTTCCCCGAACCGCCGCTCCCAAGACAAACGGATCAGACGGCGTTGAATGCACCACACATACCATCTGCCTTATGCTGCACGACATCGAACGACAGCAGACCGGAAGTAACTCGCCCCTTCCCCCCCCTTAGCCCTATTGCATCTGTGCCCCTGAAACTTTGCCACATGAGATCTCAGTTTGGACCGGGAACTCCACCCCCCACTTTCCCAAAAATCCTTAGCACACCCCTTTTCGCACTTCCAGGCCCACATCCCACTCCGACTCGGATCAGAAAGTCGCACTGGGCGTGAGGTTGGTATCGAAGCTCGACATGTGGCAGGGTTGTAGGATTAAAACAACACGATAATTGAGCGATCTGACTAACCGAGGGCGACCTCGACCCCGGAACGCGCATAGACGCGACCCCGTCATCACTAGAAGCAGATCGGCTAACCGACGGGCAGCCAACATGAATGCTAATCCACAGAATCCAAATCCGCCGCAGAACCTCAATCAGCAACAAAATCCTAATCAACCCGCACCACGAGCACGGGCTCCTATGACGCCCCCTGACCTCTATCTGTTTGATCCTGCGCATCATCTTGCTAGAGCATGGCTAGCCACGCTCCGTGCTCAGCAGTATGACGACAACGAAGCTCATGTGAACATCCCCGCTCGATTAGGAGGGGACCCTCATCATTGGTTTAGTACCTATGTATGAGTGGATCTCCCGACCTTTTAGCGAGATTTTTTGAATCGGTTTGATTACATCCATCCAGAACAAGCACTCTTTATGATTAAAGATCAAGTTCAGAAAAACGTTTGTGAAAACAGAGCGAGGTGAGCAAGTAGGAAGAGATTTGTTCACCGACGGACTTTGCAGCAGAGCGACGAGGGCGAAACTGCGAAAACAGTTCTCCCCCATGAATCACACGCTGCAGCAGATCATGGCCGCCGCAAAAGAGATGAAGCGAAAAATTGTTGTGAGTTTCCTAGAAGGGGAAGATAACCTAGGGAAGGATACTCGTCTGAATCATCGAGGGCTAAGGCTGAGTTGGCCGCGTTGCAAAACAAGTTCGAAAACATGAGGTTTGTATTCGGACCGGTCACCTATTTAGAGCAGATTACCCCTAAACGGTCAGTCCCAACTGTGATTGCCAACGTACCCACTCCCGTGATGACAGTTAGAGAGCACAAATGGGTAACCGTTGCCCGTACCCAGCCGTACCCAACTGTAACTGCCAGGTTACGGGCTGGTATGGGTACCCCTTCCGAAGTGGCAGTTGGGTATGGGCAGGCACAAACAAAAGGCGGTGGTTGTTAGGGCGGGCACATTTGTCTTTTTTGGAGATCATGAGTGGGTAGGGGCAGGTAGGGGTAGGGGGGGAAAAAGAAAAACGGGTATGGGCGGCCAAAAAAAGAAAATAGACAGGCATGGGCAGGTACGGGTGGCAAAAAAAAAAAAAGGGTGGGTACGGGTGGGTAGAGGTTCTCATCGGGTAACCATGGTATACCCGATGTGAGTCTTATAGATTTGCAGGCTTTGTATTTTTCTCAAGCGTGACACCTTTTGGTATTCCAAATTTCTCGCTTTCCATAAAGCAAACGTTTTTCTTCGGAAGGGTGAATTTTATATCTCTTATTTTTTATTTTTTTATTTTTTAGTTTTCATACTATTTTCATATGTGTGTAACATGTGTATGTAATATTTATGTGTGTGTGTGTGTGTGTGTGTGTGTGTGTGTGTGTGTGTGTGTGTGTGTGTGTGCGTGTGTGTGTGTGAGTGTATGTGTGTGCGACGGACCGAGAGTTGTCGCATTTACAGATGCTATACAGGTTGCATAGGCTGCTGTAGCACCCGATGCATCCATCGCAACACCAAAGTGACCAGATGAAACAACTGCTGCTGTTGCAGGAGTAGCTGCAGCAACCGCCACATCTCAAGAAAAATAAAATAAAAGTAATAATATTAGAAGCAATACAAATTACCACGTCAATCCTGTGACGTCCAGGGGGTTGGGGACAGTTGGGGGCGGTTAAGGACAATTGGGGAAGGTTAGGGGCGGTGGAAAAAAAAAAAGTAGAAAAAGTTAGAGGCGGCTAGAGACAGTAATGGACAGTTAGGGACAGTTAGGAACAATTAGGTAAGGGTAGGGATATAAGTCACTCAGGCTAGTCCGAGTTCCGCCTGGCCTTGGGTAAGCTAGGGAAGGACAGTAAGACTGCTTCAGTGAGTGTTACCCTATCTTAACCTAGGGTCCAGAGTCCCTTGGGGCCTGTAGTAGATTGTCTGGGCCCCGCGTTTGAAGTTCCCGTTCTACAAGGCTCGTCTGATTCCGCTTTCACCACGACTGAGCAACCTATCAGCCCTGGTGCCTATCACTGTTGTTCGATCCAAGTTGCCTGCCCATTGGTAGGGTAATGGTTATGAGTGCTGGTCACACTGAGGTAGGATAGTGGGATTGGGGGTGCGCTAGGAGTATTGACGTAAGGATGGGAGGCGAGGTGGGCTCATATTCTAGAACACCCACAGCTCACTGCTCCAGGTGATCACTGTGCACTCAGTGACTGACCATGGACTTTTTGGTAAAAAAAAATAAAAAGGGACAGTTAGGGGTGGTAAGGGACAGTTAGGGGCAATGAGGGATAATTAGGCGCGGGTATGGGCAGTTAGGGGAGGGTGGGTGACGAGCACGGGTGGTTATGGGTAGGTTCATACAATTATGGGTAGGTACGGGAGGTTATTGATAAAGAAAACTTGGGTAGGGTAGGGTATGGGTGGTTAACAAACGATTTGGGTTCAGGTGGCCATGGGTGGTTTTGAAAAAAATCGTTCATGGGTAGGTATGGCCAGGTACATGCTGAAGAGGTTCAGGTAGGGTAGGTCAGGTTTTTTTTTTTTTTTTTTTTAGCAGGTGGAGATGGGTAAAGGTCCAACAGGCCAGATATACAGTGGGTATGGGTGGTTGGTTTTCAAAGAGGGTGTGGTTAGGTCAGGTACAAGTATTCATGAAAATCCCAGTTGCGAACTTTGCTGACAGTGCCCCCACCCCCGATCAAAAATCCCGCACGGACAACCGACTCATTCGCCTTGCTCGAACTAACCAAAACACTGGTTAATCTGATTCAGGAGAGTAAAAAGGAGCAACGGGAACACAATGCTCGAATCGAGGCAATGATGAGATCGATGCGACCCATCGCAGTACGTGCCTCGCCGATCCAGCACGGATTGGCTCCGGCACCACCGCCATTAGGGATCCCGGACAATCTGAATGTCTGTTACACATGTCACCAACCAGGGCACATAGCCCGATTGCCCGCATCGCCCCCCGCAACAACGAGTCGGAGCCGCACAGGTAGCTGCAGCACCAATCGCTAAAAGGTCAAGACGAGTAGGAGCTTTGAAGGAAGAAGCAGAGGGAAGCGGAACCACGTTAGCAACAATGGAGGAAGCTGCAAAACTTATTCCATTAGATCAGTATGTAACACTGGGATATCCGGGGCTTGGGATGATTGGTACAACTGGACCCGCGCCTGAACAACGAGAAGTGGCGGAGTGGTGACCTTCTCCAGGAGAGATGGAGTCGGGAGGACCCACTTTCGTCACGGGGGAAATTGATGTTCTAAACATTGTATGAGCCTTAGATCATTGAATCCCACTTCCCTATCGGTCATCTGCTTTTGATATCAGAACAGGCCAACGAAGGTATGCTGCAGTAACGGTTTGCTCTTACCCGAGCAACAAACACTTAGATCATTGAATCCCACTTCCCTATTGGTCATCTGCTTTTGATATCAGAACAGGCCAACGAACGTATGCTGCAGCACTGCAAAGCAAATCGGAAACGGTTTGCTCTTACCCGAGCAACAAACACAAAAACGAAAGGACCAACACCAGACGAAAATGTCGCAGGTACTTCCGATCCCATACGCATAGGACTAATCCAAAAAGATGATCACTTCCTACAGATTAAACCCATCCCATGGAAATCCGCGGAATGCGACATCGAGGTATGGGGAATTCCATATAATGCTATCATCGATTCGGGTCCATTTCGGGAGCCGCTGTGTTAGCTATCTGGTAGTGGAGAGAGAAGGAAGAAAGAACGATCTGATCATGCTTACAGAAAAGGATCAGCTCGTCTCAGCAGACGAGGAGAAGATCAAAACGGTGGGACGAATGACTAACGTTGCCGTCCGATTAGGGAAGGCGCCAATCTGGATTTTGAAAGACGATCGATTGTCCTCCGAAATACGAGAGGAAAACCCTATGTTGTGCCGATGAGACTGACTCTTCGTACTACCGCTAACATAGCCCCGCGAGTCTCTCCCGCGATGACGGGGACTCTTCGCGTGATTACCTGGGACAACGGGCAGATATCCAAAAACGCGGACAACAGTGATGATGACGATCAAGTAATCCTGGAGATGGCGCAGCAACGTATTCACTATCCCGCACAACGGACAAATGTAAAAGTCTTGAGACGGACTAGCCAAGATTTGCAGAGGACACAGGCAATGATTATGGGAGAACCTCTCGTATAGATTTCAAGGAGGGTCGATTCTTTGGAACCCCCTCGAACCCTGTACGAAGGGATCTCCCCTCTTCTTGCCCGATACAATGACAAAAGGCACTACTGCGATATCACAAATCTCCTGAAATCCCTTGTGACACCTGCAAAAGAGATTCGATGGTTACGCTTAGGGGCAGAGACCAACTCTTTGGAACCCCCTTAGCGCCTCGAAAACGGACTCGGGATCAAGATCACAACGAAACCTGTGTTGTGGCAAGACATTCGAGACGAAGTAACACCGGAGGAACACGTGGTCATTCGAGAACAAGATGGTCAGATGATGGCCACGGTATTTTCTTGGCGATCGGATAACTCGTTCATCTCCGCGCCCCCGCTTGAGAACAATAAGCGGGTGAATACAAAACACATCGATGTAAGGATATGGGATAAGTTGTATGAGCTGCACGTACCCCGATACGTACCTGAGGAGATCCACCACCTGATCGCAAACATTCTAAAGGAATACAAAAGAGCGATTAGTATGACGGACACCGACATTGGACTGTCGTTAGGCATACAACGCGAGATCCAGATAGGAAACCATTCTCCAATTCACCGCAAACCTTACAGATACTCCCTGGTAGAATGGAAAAAGGCTCTCAAGCGGATTTCCGATTTTGAAGCAAGCGGTTGGATCGAACCCGCCACCGGACCATGGTCATTCCCGGTAGTATTGGTGCCGAAAAAGAATGGGTCGATTCGCATATACATTGATTATCACAAACTGAATGACATCACGATCAAAGATGTGTACCCCCTTCCCAGGATTGACAATTTGCTAGATGCGATTGATTGTGCTAATTATTTCAGTAAGTTTAATAATCGTCACGGTTTCCATCACATTCTGATTACGGAGGAAGACCGACCTAAGACGGCCTCCGTACTGTTTGAAGGCACGTGGCAATGGGTTCGGTGCCAGATGGGGATTTGCAACGCGCCCGCCACGTTTCAGCGAGCCATGAATGCCACATTTCAGGACTTCGTTAATAAGACACGATTAATGCAGGGAATGATCAACTTCTGCGTCATAGTAGACATGGACGACATCCCAGTTTATTCAGAGACCTATCACGGGCATGCACAACTAATCGAGTGGACGTTGGGTGCTCTGAAAGACGCCGAATTCAAGATTGAGCTAAAAAAAAGCGAATTTTTCCTTTCGGAAATCTCGTATTGGGCTATGTCGTGACACGTGGAGGACTGCGGCCTGACTCAAGAAAGGTCGCGACGGTGAGGGAAGCTCCTGTCCCCACGTCACTGACGCAAGTTCGAGCCTTCTTGGGGTTAGCCTCGTACTATCGTCGTTTTATCAAAGGCTTCGCCGTGATTGGACTACCCTTAACGAACCTGTTACGAAAGGACCAGCCCCTTAGTTGGGACGCAAAGTGCGAACGGGCCTTCACGACCCTCAAGGACGCTTAGGCAACGACACCTATTTTGATCCGGCCGGACCCCGCGAAGCAGTTCATTCTCATCACGGACTGGCAGTCTGAGGCTATTTCTGCTATTTTAGCGCAGACGGGGAACGACGACCGCGAACACGTCATCGAATATGCGTCATGAACGGTGCCAGACGAGCGGAGAAATGACTCAGCCCCACAGGGCGAATGCTATGCACTAGTATGGGGAATCCAACACTTTCATCCGTATCTGTACGGACATAAGTTTCTCCTTGCCACCGATTACGAGCCCTTGCTAGCGCTGAAGTGACTCACTAATTACACGGGCATGATTGGACGTCGGGCGGTGCGCCTACAGGAATACGACTTCGACATCATCCATCGAAAGACGGAGAGACACTGCAACGCGGACGGACTGACACGCCTGCATCGACCAGCTAAAGTGCCTAAGGTGGAAGAGATCATCCCGTGGAAGGAACCGGAATCGGCGAACGGACCAAAGTACGGTAAGTGGCAACGTAGAAAGCTCCGCATGACGATCAATTACAGAGATCAACACGTGTCATGATGCAAGCAAGCAGGAGCTTGCTTAAGATTGGAACCCCCTGGGTGTCACATATGTGAGGAACCGATTTCTGTTCCTTGCGATTTTCTGCGTGATAACAATGAGGGGTCCTAAGTTGGGAAGGATGGGCCAATTATGGGAGATCGTGATTGAAGGGAAATTGCATCGGTGTCCTCGTTTCTTCGTCTTTTTGCGTCGTCTCTTTTTGGATGATTGGGTGCAGCACCGGGCAAGTCCCGGGGATGATCGGTTGAGTGGTGCGCCACCGCGAGCGCACGAATAATACTGGTCGACGTCTTCCTTTTCGTTTTCTGTTGTTGGATTTTAGGAGCGGAGACCTCGCGGGAATTTTTGCTTCGTTCTTTTTTAACCTTCTTTTTTAATCTTGTCGAGCCCCAATGACTCTCGAAATTTCAGACTTTCCTTTCGGAATTCGTACTTTTCGTTTTTTCTGCATTAGATAGGAATTTAGGAATTTAGGATTTTATTTTGCCACTCAACGCTTTTTGCTTACGCGCTTCTTTTTGCAGGTGCAACGGAGATCTGATTAGTCGGCGCCCTTAATCATGTGTGAAACTTCAATTTTGGGCAGGCGCCATTATAACTAAATCTTTCTTCTTGAACTTCGTCTTTCCCGCTCTCGCTTTTTCTCCTGTTGTGTCTAGCTAGCCCGCGGACTGCATGCTCGGATCAATACATGAAGATAGGCTACGTCCCCCACACCGCGATCAGGCCATGTAGAACGTAGGCGCCCCCTCTCCTGATCTCCTTTCTAAGTCTTTGCAATTCCGTGTTCTTCGCGCATGCATGCACGACTATAAATTTCGGCTGCGCGATTAGATAGCTCTCTTAACCAGTTATTGGAAGCTCGATGAGCGCAATCAGTGAGGGTCGGCTCGCGAGCGAAGTAAGAGGTGAGTTGAAGTGCGAGTCGCGCGACCCAACGAGCTGGTGCCGAACGCGCGGGGTTGACGCGGGCCACGACGGACTGTGGCCGCGGGCGAACCTGACGGGTGCGGGAGGACTAAGTGGTATCGTACCAAATACCCTTACAAGGGTATTTGGCGTGTTTTCTGCAAGTCGCACTAGTGCAGTCCCGTCCGTCTGACAGTCCGTGCGCGAGAGGAAGCCTTGGTCCTCGACTGCTGTGTCGTCCCGCGTACATCGTACGCGGGGTCCACGTACGGCCCGTCCGTACAGACGGACGAACGGCCCTACGGCCGTACGGACGATGGCCGTACAATGGTGATTTAGGGGCGGAAAAAAAAAAAAAAAAAAAAAAAAGGGG
>BFEA01000488.1:476443-496333 GCA_003427395.1 Chara braunii
TTTTTTTTTTTTTTTTTGAATGGGGGGGTACCCCTCGACGCCCCACCCTCCCCCAGCGCATTCACCCCCTCAACATCCCCCCGGAAGGCCACGTACGTGGGGTCCAAAGTCCGTACGTACGGGCCGTACGGGTGGCTGGGGGACCGTACGAACGGTCGCACGACGGTACGAAAGTATGTATGGCCCGTATACGTACGACAGTATACACAGTTCGACTGGGCGTGCGGCGAGCGAGGGGTACTGACGACAAGGCGCAACCATGCGCAGCCTGGGTGTGTGCGGCGTCGCGGGCAGAGGGATGCACGACCCCTCGGCCCGTTACCCCTTTGTGTTCCCCCGCGTCTTTTTTTATTAATTATTCTATGTATTATCATTATTTTATTTTATTTTATTTTATTTGTCACGCCTGCATTGGCTGATAACCGGTTTTGAGGCCGACGTCGGGTACAGTGGCCAATACGGCAGTCAGAGACCTTGGGCAGGCCCATCGAAATTCCTGCGTGATTGGGGCCTTGACAGAATCCGACCCGCATAAGAACACGGACCGGAGAGGTCAACGGACGTGGAGGTGGCGGGGCCCGTAGTCGTGGTTTCCCTCACTTCCTGCGTCGAGAGCGTTGGAAGCCTGAGGGAAAAAGGGACATGGAGAGCATTCTGAGCAAGCCCGTGGGCCTGCAGCCAAAGGATGTCGTGGACCTTTTGCAGGCGTATTGCCCGCCAACCACGACTGCTGCGAGAGACTTGGATGCACCAGAGCGGACACCATAACTGCTCACATGGGGCTAATCTTCACCCCAGTCCTTCAAAAGGTTCCCAACTATTATTGCCACCAAGGTTTGCACCGGGTCCTGCCCAACCAAGGCATATGCAGGAAGCTTTGTAGCGGACCATGTGCGCTCCAAACCCGTGTCGTGCATGGGGTGCTTGTTGCGGCCCTATCAGTCATCGGGCGGATTGCTTTCGGCAGATGAGCGGCCTTTATCGATGGACGTCGCTGTAGTGTCCGGGTTGGCGAGGCGAGGCAAAGAAGGGCTGAGGCAGCGCGCACAGAGGGAAGGGAGAACGCCCGGTTGGGTGCCTGTCAATACGAAGTGCGACCGGGCAGGCCAGAGGACGCCTGGAGGAGGGCCGCAGTACCGCTACTATATGCGGATCGCCCGTTGTCGGAGGTCGCGTGTCCCGGCCCTCCTCTGTGTGCCAAATTCCTGCCTAGTACCAGCCACCTGTTCCGACGTCATGACCCGTAGACATGTCCTCGAACTCCTGATGGTACCTGGTCTGTATCCGACGTGGACAGGTTCTATTTGGTGTCCCCTTCGGCAAAAGGGAGGGTGCGCCACAGGGCTTTCCTTTAGTCCACGCAGGCTCGACGCCCTGCTGTACAGCAGAGCACTACCGGCCTATGACCGTGGTAGCCGCCGGGCTCGCCCTAGGACGCGAAAGTAGAGGGATAGGTGCTGTTTTTTCTATTATGCGCCAAGCACCCCTCTACAGGGTTATGGGTTAGGTGCATGACACTAACAGCAGTCAGAGAAAAGAGGGCTAAACAAAAAGCAGGGAGGAAATGAAAAATGAAGAAAAAGAAAATGGAAAAGAAAGCCAAAGGTCTAACCGACACAGCTGGACCACTAGCCTTAGTCCGGGGGAAATCTGACGGCCTCTGGCCCCCAGCTATCGCTGCGTTTCGGTCTTTTATTATTATTATTATTATTATTATTATTTGTTATTATCATCATTTCCCTTTCAATTTTTTTTTGTTGGTCTGTCGCTTCATGGGGAGGCCAACGGATTGGGTTCCTAGTTTGGGCAGTGGTCTATGGCCTAGCCCGGACCCTTGCATGTCATCTGTACTGGACCTGCTCGACTGAGCTCCGCGCGGTAGGACCCCGGTAGCCATGTTAAGGGGTAGATACAGCGAGGTCTAAAAAAGGGAAAAATATGAAAAAGAAAGAAGGGAGGGAAAAGGTCGAGAGTCGGGCTTTAGATCTGTGCGTGAACGTGGGGCGTTGTTCAAGCGAGGCTGCCGCGCGGAGAGATTCTGAGACGCCACCCTTTTCCTTTTCTGCGATTTTTATTATTATTATTATTATTATTACCTTACCGGTTTTTCGGACGCGGCCTTCCTTTTCATTTTCAGTCACTTCGCGAGAAAGCCAACGGTTCGAATTTTGGGCTTTGTGGCCCACGGCCTAAGTTGGCCGACTCCAAGCATTCTGTCCGTGAAATGAGCTCCGATTGAGCGCCGCGTGGTGATGCCCCAAAAGAGGGGCGACCCGCGGCCGCATCGGTAGGAAGCCCATCACCCCTGAAGAGGGTCATGAGCCCCCTCCTTACCATTGAACACGGACACCCGATAGAGGTAGATCGACGACTCCGTTTTAAAGTGAAAAGTGCGTCGTCGGGGTCCCGTTATGAGATTGCCGATTTTTCTATGTAATCGATTCGGCAGGACTAGTCATTGGTAGTAAACTTAGTGCCATCCTGCAGGCGACTATTGGGTCTCAGACTCAGGCGAGTTTTAAGAGAAATCAAATTTAGCTTTAGTTTATTTGTGCCTTCGAAAAGACTTCGCTAAAACTCCCCGTTTGTTACACAGGGAAACGCGGCCTCTCTGAACTCTATAAAAGGGGACTGACCGTGGATCTCTCGGCAGGTTCGTTGAGGCTATCGCGTTGGAAGAAGAGATAGTGGCAAGCCGATGAAGTTATCGGCTCTTGGTAAACTGCACTCTAATAGCCTGTTTTTCTCTAGTGCAGCGTGAGAGCGGAAGTGTTAGTACTTGAACCGGCTATTTCAAAGACTGCGGCAATGGCATTGCACGGGTATAGGCCTGTCTCTTATACACATCTAGATGTGTATAAGAGACAGGCGGGAGACTGCTGGCCTGCGTTTGCTTTTCACGCTGAGCAGTTTGGCTTTAGTTCTAGGGACGGCGGACTGAGTTGGTGCTGGGTTGCTGAGAAAAGGTCTGGCTATGGCATTGCACGGGTATAGGCGTCGTTACTGGTACCATCAGGTCCGGTGGAAACCCATATCTGGGGATGGGCCTTGGATCACCCTAATACTCAACTACGACGGTGGGGATGAGATGCAGTTGAAGATTAATGTGGAGGGAGCAAGAGAGGGAGAGATGCGGACTAACCCGAAGCTGCAGGACCCAATCACGAAGGGAAGAGGTCGTGCAGCGAGGCGCTGCAGAAGGGACGGTGTGACGATAGGGCTACGGGTAACGGTGGCTTATCATGAGACTGAGACTTCGACCGACACAGTGGACAGGGAGCAGGCCCACCTAGACATGGACTCAGGTGGGGAAAGCGAAATGAGCGAAGCGGGGGATCGAGAGACGGACCTCAGGTCTCGGAATAGACCAGGCGAGGTCCAGAGGTACCACTGAGCTGTGAAGCCGGTGGAAGAAGGACCCGAGGCCAGCTCTCGACAACCGACGCCCAGAGGCTGTGGGACGAAAAAAGGTGTGTGAGAAGAACAGACAAAGGGGGTACACGCGTGACGTGTGGCAGCGGGGAGAGCGAGGGGAGGTCAATGAAAGGGGAGACAAGGCGAACGAACCAGACGCGAGCTTGCATGACTGACGTCAACTGTTGTTCCCCACGCTTGCGCGACACTCTCGCACCAACAGTAGTAAAAGAGGAGGTGGAGGAGGTTCTGTGAGTATGGGAGAATAATCAGGGAGGTGCCATGGGGTCTGCGACTTGGTCCGCTTGCCACGTGTCGAGTACTACTCCTTCCTCGTCCCGGACAGATTAGTAGCCGTTCATTTTTGTGCATGGATTGCAGCTATTAGCTGGCTCAGGGGTGACTAGTGAGAGGTAGTGCTGGTCCCTACGTGGGCTGAAGGGCACGCGAGAGACACGCGAAGAGGAAATTGAAATTAAAGCATGAAAAAGAGAGATGAGGCGAAAGGCTAGTGACAAGTGTGGTTCGAACGAGTAGGCTAGGAGGAAGTCAAACTGGAGGAAAGAGAGGCGAGTACCTCTTGGGTAGCTGTCGCCATCAACTATCAGGCCTACAAGGTCTCTCTGCTTGCCTGCGATATCGACGAACAACACGCATAACTCTTCTGCAAGGCCATACATTTTCGTAGGATAATGTCATCAGTCTCGTGGCAGGTAATAGCAGAGTACCGCCTCACTGTGGACGCCAGATCTTGCTTATTAGCCGGCATACGAGACGCTTCGAGAAAACTTGGGCCCTCGTTAGGACCCATGATGATACCCGTCCTCTCCTCTTTCTCGTTGT
Organism: Chara braunii; assembly: GCA_003427395.1. Lineage (NCBI taxonomy): Eukaryota > Viridiplantae > Streptophyta > Charophyceae > Charales > Characeae > Chara > Chara braunii. Next base: position 480,701 of record BFEA01000488.1, read on the forward strand.
TAGTACCTTTATTCACTCATTGTCGGAGCGCCCATTAGAGTTCACTTCCCGATGTTTGGCTTACAGGTTATGTTAAAGAGAGAGAGAGGCCCTCAGAAGGGAAAGTCGGGCTTGCCCCGAGGTATTGTCATTTCTTTCACTCTCGCTGACCCCTTGTGACAACTCACCAAGAACTGTGCTTCACCTCACTTCTCACCCTCATCGTGGTCGGATCACACGCATCAGTGCATGAACTCATTGTGGTTGACGAGATTGCCCCTGAGCAGATGGGGGCTCAACTTGCACGATCTGAAGTATCAGATGTATGATTGGTGGGACATTATTTTTTGCTATCACTCGAGCAATTAAACAGACGCAGAGGAAGCCGGTGAGGGGAGGTGCGCCAACGTTAATGAGTGATGCACTGTGAGGAGTAACGGAACGAGCATAGGTGGTGACGGCGTTAGCGAGAAAGGTGAAGTAGTATTGGAAGAGGCCAGCATGAGGGCTCGATGCAGGCACGAGGGGCAGTTAGGTGAACAGGCAGTCGTCAGTGCTTTCTTGGAATTCGCCATTCAAGGTCGCTGACTATATTAACTCTCGGGACTGTTAAACTAAGCGTGATCTCAACCTTTGCTATGATGACTGCAGGTGCCGTGAGGGTCGTAATTGAGCATAGCCAGGTTACGGTTGTACCTAGCCTTCCTAAAGACCGGGTGTGATCAAGTCTTTGTTACGAGGACAAGCATGCTAACGAGTGAAATATTGGGTTGGTGAATCGCGTTTTGTAAGTGATCGGAATGTTAGGGTCTAATTGGGGAGGTGAGTCCAATCATTGATAAAAATAAGATTTGGTTCAGAGGGATCTCTCGACTCCCGTTTCTTGTCTCTTAGTCGTCGTCTGTTTCTCTTCTTTTTCTTTCTCGCTATATTCACTTGCTCGTCATATGAACTGTTCACTATTTGTTCGCCCCTGCGGACCCCTCGCTAAGTGGGCGATCCGTAGCTCACTGGTGTTTTATGTCATGAGCCGTGGTAACCCACAAAAGCAGGATGAGGCTGTGCATCTTTAGATCAGCCCTGGAAGCAAAATAACTTGATTTCGTACACCTACTTGGATAGGATGAGCAAGAAGGAGTCTGTTCTTAGAAGAGTTGCCTACCTTCTGGCCAAATATTTTCTTGATGGGGACTGATTAACGCTTCTGCTACTGCTAGCCTACGTTGCGTTTGGTCATGATTCTGCCCCACTAAAATTTAAAAGGGTATTGCTCAACTCAAAGTTTGAAAGGACAGCTTGCAGCCATATTTTGCTTTATGCTTTGACAAAAAGTTGTTATCGAGGGAACGTCCCAGATGATACATTTGTATAAACACCAAGCACTCACTTCTGTTTAACATAAACGAGCACGAGTTGCTACATGCAATAGTGATTCCTCTATGTTTATGATGAGAGACCACTGAAAAAGTGATGCTATCATTGCTCAGTGCATGAAAAGAGGAAGTAGTCATGCATGTTTTGGTGCATTCTGTGCGAAAACGGTGAATGACTACTCTGTTGCTATGCATGGGGAGAACGATATTCTAAGCATCTCATGTAGTTGCCCCGTACCGTCTCTTATAAAAGAAGAACTCAGGAGTAGCTCGTTGGTGCTTCATATAGGCAGGGGGCCGACACTCTCATATCCCCTGTGATACTCAATCAGAAAGACTACTCAACGCAATGTCATACGACGTATAAGTTAGTGCAGATCTAAGAGCATTAATCCCCATAGCTACGTGAAATACTCAGAACCTTACTATCCTGAGTAACAAGCGTTGCTCTCAGTTGTATGCCTATCACGCCTGATTATTTATGACATGTTTTATGCAAGAATAACGGAAGGGTTTATTTGAGTTTGCTGAGTGGATCCTTTACGGTCACTGGTTGGATGAAAAATTTATACTCCATTACGTGGCTTCGAACGGTCATGTGAGAAGGCCATGATCAGTACTGTCTACAACTTTGTGGAACGAACTTGCATTGGTGCCCACTTTTGCGGGAGGTAACTTGGCCGTCCATGGACAGTAAAAAACAAAACAGCGCAGAACCCTCGACGGAACTACAAGCATCCGAACTATCATCTTGCCAACCAACCCGCTCTTTGACCTTTCTGAGGGACGGTGGTATATAACGTTCTCGGAAAATTATCAATAATTATCGAATGTCGTAATTAGTGTTAACTACTTCAGGCTTGAGAGTGGTTATTTGTTTCTAACCGTAGGGTTTTGCCGTTTGGTCTAGATGTGAGAGGATTCATGAAGGAAATGGAGATCCTCGTGGTGAAAAGCAAAGTTGTCTTGGAAAAACATGAAAACTGAGAGGATTGAGCATGTCAAAGTATGAAATTTCACAGACAAACCCTGAGGGAGTTCGCAGTTAGACGAGCAGAAGAGAGAGAATATATAGAATACGTAATCTATTTCTACGGGTGAGATGGCAAACTGCACAGTACCAGTTTCTCGCTAGGAAGTGTGAAACAGTCTAGTGCGAAGCTCGCGTGAGCCCGGTAGTGTCGGATCACCATCCCTGGAAGACCTATTAGTCTTTTGAACAACAGCGCTCAACAAATTTTTGTACCCAGCAGACTTTGTGCCTAGCAGACTTAGTACCCAGCAGACTTTGTACCCAGCAGACTCTGTACTCAACAGACTTTGTACCCAGCGGACTCTGTACTCAGCAGACTTTATACCCAGCAGACTCTGTATTCAACAGACTTTGTACCCAGCAGACTTTGTACTCGGCAGACTTTGTGCTCAGCATCTAGCAGCCAAAGCCAATGAATCTATAGTTAGTCGTTCTATAGTTAGGGTCCAATGTATTTCCTAGCAGACAGTAGTAATTTTAGAGTTTTACCACCAAGTGACCAGTGAGCCGTAAGCAGTCAATCAGTTCTCTGATCAGCAATCATTTTCTTCTTTCCAATCAGCAGTCAGTCAGTGGCATCAAGATTTCAGACACGGTAATCAGAAAACAACAACCAGGAACGGGAATCAGAAAACAGCAACCAGGAACGGTAATCAGAAAACAGCAACCAGGAACGGTAGTTAGAAAACAGCAACAGAAACGGTAATCAGAAATAGCAACCTGAAAGTTTTCAGAAGTAGCATTCGGTGAACGATATTTAGAGTGACACCCAAAACAGTATTCAATCAAGCATTCAGGAGTCGTTAATCGAGCAGTCTTTTTTTTCTGTCAGGGGTAACTATTTAACGATACATGAGAGAGATCAACCCCATTACAGTTGGCCAGCCGGTCCTTGACAGCCTTAATCTGATCGCTGTCAAAGAGAGTTTCCCCTACAGGTATGTCAGAATCGATGGATGCAAGCGCGAAGATCTGTCTATCTATGTTGTTCTCACCGAGTTTGCTGATGGGACAGTCAACGATCTGTTGATCTTTTTGAAAAAGGGGAACGAGGCACACCCTCATTTTGATGCAGTGTGGGCAGCAGCAGCAGGGTATGTGCAGTGGAAAGATGAGAGACTCCGGCTTTGGTCCTAAGCTTTTCAGGGACTATCTCAAACCTCCGATCCCTTACTATCTTACTGATGGCTCTTATTGGGGTGGACTGGTGGACTTGGCAAAGAGGTACATATCGCCTGCAGTGATCGACTATGGGGCAGTGATTGAGCCTTCCGAGTTTCCACATCTTAGGAGGGGCATTTTCTCTCAGCCATATCTCCCTACTCTATAGGAGGTGTTCTGTGCCATGGTTGACTTCCATATCATGGGACTTGGATGGAAGTGCATAGAGCTTGCAGGCTTCAGGTGACTTTACATTCAGAAGTCGGAGCCTCAAAGAGTACGAAGGCATGGCAAGAAGTGTAAACGATAGGCTTTAAAGTGTCAGACAGAAAGTGAAGTTCAGAGGGATGAGTGAGGACTCTTGACTGGTGCTGGCCATGCTCTTTTCCATATGTACTTCTTGAAGCCATTATGAGTTCTCATTCTTCCCTCATTCATTTGATCTTGTCATTGCTCGAGTCAGTCGGTCTTGCTTTTTGTATTATTTTTGTCTGATGACTACTTTCGTGGATGATTCTGTCACAGTTCTCAAAATCAGATCGGCATAATTGATGCATGCATAACACTCCATACTTTTTATAACTATTATTTGCACGATTCTCTGCTGTTCTGAATCAAAATAAAAGATTTCTAAGACCAGGGACCGGCGAAGACCGCAATTGAAGGGTCTCGCTCGAAGCCGTAGGCACACAACAGGAAGGGATTTGCATTATTTAATTTATTTTATTTATTACAATCACATATAAAATCCTGCGTGATAGCCTGTTGGCTTTCTGGTCGCCCGAAGTGGCCCGATTGGAAAAAAAGTGCGACAAAAATGGCGCCGTTGCAGGGGACATGAAAAGGTTTTCGTGTCCGGAATGATCCTGAGTCGTCATCATCTATGAATTTTGATTAGGGCGTGAGAACTGTTGACAATATTATGAGCTTCATATTTATTTTATTATTCTCATTGAGTCTCGATTCTCTTGAGAATCACAACTGCTAATTGCGTCTTATTTCTTTCTTGTGTGAGGTACCACACTGGACTGGAGAAGGAGATTGATACTATTGACAAAGAAAATCAGACTTGAATTCAGGTATGCCTCGTGAGCCTATGATGTCCTTTGAACACTGAGAAAGGAAATGAAGAATCAAGAGCTCGGGGATTTCAACAAGAATGCTAACTTCGGATGCATTGAGAGAACTCTCGAAAGTGACTACCAAAGGAATATTCCCCTATTAGTATGAGCATTGTTGGGTCTACCGTTCTAGCAATTTGACCATCAACGTAGTTTTGGCTCGCTTCTTGGAGGGAGATATTTATGATATCCGTCCCTATGTCAGGAAGGGAAACTATGACGACGGTGAGACCTTAAACTGGCTATGAGAAATTGCAACCCAGTCTCTTTATGATGAGACGACAAATTTAACGAAGCAGAAGAAGAAGTGGAATGGGGTTTAATGCCAGTGACATATGAGACTGTTCCAATCCCTCCTATACCTAACAGTTATTGTGATGGGACTAACTGTCTGCCAATAATCAACATGGTATTGACGAGGGAGAAAAAAAACGGTGGTCATGAGAACTAAAGAGATTTCAGCAGAGGAAATCAGACGGAGAAGGTTGAAATTTGGCAGCGGTTCTGGTCCAAGTCAAGAGAAAGTCGAGTGTCTCCTAAAGTCCCTGAATACTCTAAGCAAGAAAGAGGTGTTCTCATATGAGGATGTCAGATATGAGATGGTCGAGAGCGGATGAGAGCAGGAACGATTATACATACTGACATTCTATTTCACGGAACTGGACGTGTACGATGTGAGAATTTATGTCCCAAAGGAGAGAAGTGTTGAAGCAGTATATAGGAGATGCTGGGGATTTGCTGAAGAAGTGGTACTGAAAGAGAAAAAAAAATTTGAGAGATAAAATAAGAGTTTCACTAGATCTACTCGATTTACTATCTTTGAGGGATTTTCAGCTCCTCCCCTGCCTTATATAAATTTGTCGAAAGATAATTGGTCTGCAGTGATTGAGTTTGCTTTGAAAGTGAAACAAGATCAAAGAGTCAGATGAGTCGACGCTATGTACCTTTAAGGGGAAAACCTAAGCTTAGACTGATTAGAGACCATGAAAGATTGAGTAAGGATGAATCAGATAAACTCCTAAATTCCCTTAATTCTGTAGCGGGTAAGGCCGTAATCCCTTATAAAATCGTGAGGTATGAAGCAATAAAGAAACTCGGACGGGAACAGGACAGTCTGTATGTTCTTATATGCTATTTTACTAATCTTGATGAACATGATATTGAGATTTACGTGCCAAAACAAAGGTTTGAGGAGTGTAAAAAATGTGTGTGTTGGCAACGGGCGTCGGATCTTGTGTATGATGAGAAAAAAAAATTAGAGCGAGAGGGAAGGAACTTCTCCTAGATCTTTTATTGGGATACCATCTCCACCTGTCGAGGGACTCACATTCCCAAGAGATAATTGGTATGCCATGATAAAGTTTGCATGGAAAGTGAAGAGAACCCAAGAATAATACTCTCAGTGGCCAGGATAACTACTGTGAGGGGCAAATCTATGAGGTGACAGGGTGTGATAATCTTTTTGTGATCCTGAGATACGAGACTTGTGTGAGAGGGCTCATAATATTTCACATTCCAATGGTAAAATTCCTCAGTATTGGCAGTCTGGACGTAGGAATTTATGTATCAGCAGACCTAGAAAAGGGAGATGATTACTTGAAGTGTCATACATGTGCTTATAGTAGTCTCATAAGAACCAAGGAGTGGCTTGAGAAGTTAAAAAGGAAGGTAACTTGGTAAAAGGGAGTAAGACAATTTGAGAGGCTCCCTAACCTCTTAACTACTAATGATTTTGAGGATAGAAGAGATTGGATGTCTCTTCTCGAAGCCATTGCCATCGTTGGTAAGGCAAGAGAGAGAGATTTGACAGGAGTGTTAAAGTCTCTACTTCTGGGAAATTTCGAGCATTAGTTTGATGTCTCAAATCACGTCTCCTCTGAGATTCATCTCTCCTGATGATAATCATGACGGTAAAAAAATTTTGGCCCTGTTGAGCAACTAATATTTGGGGTTGTACAGGAAGGAAGAATAGTAAAGGTAGAAGGGACTCTTCGTATCTCTGATGGAAATTTCTTTACCTTGGCTGAGCTTAATTTCTTGCAATCATTCTTTGATCGCATGAGAGATTCTGCCTTGAGAATTGTCACTGACCAGACTGAGATAAGCTATCTATTAAAGGTGGTGAAAGTGGAAACTACTGAGAGAGTATCATACCACACTTCTCGGGAGCGGGTCTCTCTTGCAAGAAGGATCAACAGCGGGCCGTAAACAATGCAATTTGATTACGAGATAATAGACCTGACTCGATATTTTATGATTCAGGGTATTATTAAAGGGTATAATAGAAGATTAAGTAGGGATGATAAGAGGGAATTGATTGAAGATTACATTGGAAGCCTGAGAAGAATTGCATTGTCCTTGATCACTACCCAATCCATTATTGCTTATACTCTATATGTACAAAACTCTCAAGGGGTAGAACAGATAAGAGAGGAGAGGAACGAGTCTGTATCCCTTGCTAGAAGAGTGAGAGATCGAAGAGCAAGGAAGAAGAGGGCAAGAGTAACAAAAAGAGGAAAGAAAGTATTTGAAAGAGTCTATGGTCAAAATGACAGGACGAGGGAGACCGAGTTCATCTGCAGGGACCAATGAAGAGGCCTTGGTTGGGGTTATACGAAAACAGGTCGAGAGAGTACACACCATAAAAGGAGGGTCAGATATTGCAAGGGCAAAGAGGCCTGATGAGATAATTTCATGTTTCAGAGGACCCTAAGTGAATAATTTCTTGGATGAGTACAAACTATTTGGTCTCAGTTATGGCTAGACAGACAAGCGACGACTTAAACACCTTCTACCTTATTGTGATACTGACTCAAGATTGACTGTTCAGGAACTAATGGAAGGTGCCACTACATGGAAAGAGGTCAATGAGAGAATGGAAAAAAAAATTGTGAAGGACTCAGTCCCAACTACAACCAAGGATTTACTCAACATCAGAAGAGCTAAGTATGACACTTTCAATGTTTTTCTTCAGACCTTCATCCGAACAGCAAGAAAAATTTCATATTTAGACGAGGCTTAGAGATGCCATATATTTTTGACACATTTCACTGACACCGAAAGGCAGACCGTTCTCAATCAAGCTCAACACTACCCTCTCAGATGAGATGAAATTGTTGCAATTGTAAGAACTCTACCTACAGTTTCTCATAAGAAATGGTCACTACATCAGATCAGCACTTTGGCAAAGGACTGGGAGACTGAAAATTGTATGAACAGAGGGAACAATCTGAGTGCTGAGAATATTCTTCAGAAAGTGATGACTAACTTTATGCCTGCAAGGCCTGCAACCCATGTTGTGGATGACAGAGGAAAGAAGCAAGCTGAAAGAAAAGAGGATGATGATGATGATGATGCTGATGATGAAGGCTATGGTAAGAAGAGAGATTCTTCCATATCTAAAAAGAATGGAAAAAATGGTGAGAAAGGAAGTAGAGAAAGAAGAAAATATGATGAGCGTCCTAAGAGGAGTTTTGTCTGCTGCTATTGTGGTGAAGGGGGTCATACTACCGTCTACTGCAAGCCTCTTGAGGAGGATGTAAGGAGTGGGGTAGCAAAGAAGGATGCAGTGAGCCATGTCTGTGATAGTTCATGGAATAAGTTGGACCCCAGACATCCAGGAGGAATGAGAAATCTTGCTTTTAAACATGATGAAAATATGAAAACGAAGAAGAAGAGAAAAGTTAATGTGAATGTTCACTTTCTCACTAATGTGCTGCCTAATGAACTAATAGAGGAAACAAGTGACCCTTATACCACGATTGAGTTGTTTCTGCAATCTTTAACATTGACTGAGTGTGTGCCTAGCGGGGCATCTACAAGTGAACCACCGTTGGGAGGGAATACTACTTCTAAGAATTCTTCTGAACTAGTAGAATCCTCTTTCAATAAAATGGTTCGCCTTCTGGCTAACATGATGTCATTTCATGGGGATTTACCCCCAGAACTCGTCATGGAACCTAGTGTTAGGCTTGGCAAAGTGAGAAACCTCCAAACTCGCATGACGCCTCAAATGATAGAGGAAAAGAAAAGGAGGAAGGCTGAGGAGTCACTGATTAATATCCTTGATGACCCGGAACCTGAACTTTCACATAGAAAGAATGAACAAGGGAGAAAGATAAAATTTATTCTCAAGAGTGACTTGGATGATGGGACAATGATTTCCGATGTAATTATTAAAATGTTGGAAGAGACGGAAGTGACATTGTCCTTCAAGGAAGCAATGACTCCAGCACCCAAACTGAGAGAAGAGTTGAAAAAATTGATCAAGAAGAAAAAATTGGAAGTTAATTACTTGGGATCAGTCTTTCCCAACCAGGTGAACAGGTCATTACAAGGTTGCAAGGTGAGATTTGCAACCATAGGATGTGAACACCTTACAATTCGTATTAATCAAGTGAAGATTCTAGCCCTAGTGGACTCTGAGGCTGAGATGATACTCCTTTTTCGATGAACGATCGAGGCTTGTAATTTATCTATTGATAGACCTGCACAAAATGTACTGAGCAATATTGGAGAAGAACTGTTCGTGGCAGAATTTATTGATAATCTGCCTATCAGAGTTGAAACAATGACTGTGGAATTACTGGGTTTTGTAGTGCCGGATATGGACCATGACTGTATCTTGGGAACTCCATTCTTGCATAGGATGGAGGCAGTCCAATTTTTTAGCCATGAACGGTCATCCTGGATCAACCTACAAGATCCAGAGACTGCTTAGGAACAAACTTTTATGGTTTGCACAAAAAATGATTTCAAACATCAATTATCTGCTAATTCAATCAGAAGAGAGAGTCTGCTGAAAGGATTAGGAGTCATGACCCCAAGAAGATAGACAAGATCTTAAACTGGCCTCTGCCACTCAAGAGAGTGACAAATGTTAGAAACTTCTTGGGTGTCTGTAAATTCTGGAGGATTTTATTTGTCATTTTGCTACCCTTGCAGAGCCTCTGAGGGAAATGGTAAGGCAAGGGGCTAATCTAGCCTAGAATGATGAAAGACAAGCCGTTGCAGAAACACTAGAGGAAAAACTAAAAGATGGTGGTGTGGTGCTAGGAGTGTCATTTTATGATGATGAGGAGGCAAGACCCTTCATCATTGAGGCTGATGGAGGACTAGTTGCTCTGGGTGGTGTGCTCATTCAGAAAGATGAAAATGAGAAAGAGAGGCCTCTGAGATTTCAGAGCAGAACTCTCAATTCTACAGAAAGAGGTTACACCCAATTCAGAAAAGAGCTACTGGCGATCATCCATAGCCTCAGGTGCTTCAGGCACTACGTACTAGGGAGGAGGTTCATCCTGAGGACTGATGCATCTGCTGTCATTGGTGCCATTAAAAAACACCATCAGGTAGATCCAACAGTCAGCAGGTGGATCGCCTTCATCTGGACATATGATTTTAAGTTGGAAAAAATCCCCACTGAAAAGAACAGAGCAGATGGTCTAAGCCCGGATTAAGTGGAGAAAAGAAGAAGAAGAAGATGTGAATGGAACGATTGAAGAATCAACCTACGTTGATAATTTTCTTAAGGAAAAAGATGATGAGGATTGTGAAGCACCACACTCCTACAAGTGGAGTTTGTGGCTTGAAGAGAGAGACACAGGCAGCTGGGGAGAGATCCCTAATGCATATGTTTATGAGTCGGTTCTTGGGAAAGAAGAAGAAGATGAGCCAAATGATTGGTATGCTAGAGTTAATGCAGAAACATTGGCTGCTAATGAATTCGGGGAAAACTCTGGTTCAAAAGAAGAAGAAGAAGAAGGCGAAAAGAAGGAAGAAGTGACATTTTTCATGTTTGAAGAATATGATGAAAGCTATCAAGAGATTGATAGGAAGATGAAAAATGAGCATCTAAAAGAATACTATTGTAAAAATTCAAGAAAGAAATTTAGGTTAAAACGGGGACATGTCTTTGTGGATGGTAAGGGAGGCCTCCCTCCACTAAGAGTGGTATGTGGTAAAGAGAGGCAGTTAGAGATAATTGTTGCTCTACACGAGGGGGTTGTTGGTGGCCACAGGGCTGCTGAGGCAACTTACTGCAAGATTGTTAAACTCTACTTCTGGCCAGACATGAGAGACATGATTCACGGATACTGTAAATCATGTGTGTTATGTTAGAAGAGATCTACCACGAGAATGATTGAACCTGAATTTTCCACTATTCTGGTAGAACCAGGAAGCAGAGTTCATTTAGATCTCATCATTATGCCTTTAGGCAAGGGCGGGATGAGGTATATACTAAACATGAGAGATAATTTCTCTGGATACGTCGAGGCAAAAACTCTGAAAAGGAAGACAACCGATCAAGTGGCTGGCTAGATAGAAGAAGTCTATCTCAAATATCATTTTATTAGAAAATTTGTCTCAGACAGAGGATCAGAATTCAGAAATGAGATTGTCATAAGAACCACACTTAGGTTGGGTGTCAGAATTCGGTACGTGACTACCTACCATCCTCAAGCGAATGCACCTGTTGAAAGAGGTCACAAAACTTTGAAAGATTCATCGGCCAAGTGGTGTCAAGGAAATCTCAGCAACTGGCCAAAAGTATTAAGAGTTGCTGTATATGCTGACAACATCACAGTGAAAAGAACTACTGACTATGCACCATTTACTCTATGGTATGGTCGATATGCTACGTTGCCTATTGAGAGTATTGTCAAGACATGGTCAAGTCAAGAAAGAAACAGAGACTATTCCATTTTAGAGCTCCTTCAGATCAGGATGAGGCAAATATCAGAAGTTGATCAGACAGTGATGAATGCTACACAAAGGATGACATCCAACAGATTGTCAGATAAAAAGAGATGGAACAAGAAGAGGTATATAAGAAAAGAGGCACTGAAAGTTGGAGACGTTGTCCTTCTATTTAACAGCTCACTTGAGACTCAATGGACTAAACGGTTGGAGCCTAGATGACGTGGTCCTTACAGAATCACGGGAGAAGCAGAGGGAAAGGCTTATGAGATTTCAGAGATGGATGGATCCAGGGTTCATGAGATGGTGTCAGGATCGAGACTTCGTAAATCCATATTCAGAGACCCAGATTTGATTCCTATAGTAACCTCAAGGAGAGGGAAGAAAAATCAGTCATCTAAGTGAGAGCAGTTCCAGAAAACTGAGAGAAAAAGTACTGTAAGACAATGAGACAATAAGACTGAGTTTTCAACAGACTGTGATCAATTATGCATGGTCATTTCGACATTTCGATTTTATGCATGTCAGCTCGTTTCTTGTTTCAGCAAGCAACAAAAGTTAATGAGACTATATCTCTGAGGCAGTGCTACAGTCGATCCATGAGTCTCAAGTCCCTAAGAGTGGGAGATAACTGTGAGATACAGTTTTCGTGAGCATTAACACAGTGTCAAGATCAGAGAACTCATGGTTGTGGCATGTCAAAAGAAGTATTCAGAATTCTTTTTATGATAAAGAGAAAAGCGTAAAGGGCATAGAGAAGTTCAGTTTTGACTGACTAAGAGTTGTCAGCAGAAGGACTTCGTACCTCTGACTAAGTTGTCAATCTTCACTCAGAAGAGGGAAGGGACCTCTTCGAGATCAGCATTTCAGTATTTTCTTGGGACTGACGGAACGTCATTTGGAAAAGAAAAAATCCCTGCTGAGGGAAGGGACCTCTCTGGGGCCAACAATGAGTATCCTCCTTGAGACTGAAGGGGGGTCTCCTATAAGGGCTTGGTGCTGGTTATCATGTTGCTGTTTACTGCCTCTTGAGACTGACGGGACGTCTCTTGAGAAACGTTTGTCCTGTTATGGGGCATGGACAGTCTGCTTGTGGGTTATGATATGCTTGCCTGATTGTCTGTACTTGGGATCTTCTTCTCTAACCTGAGGATGCATTGATTGCCGGGGCCAACCAGAGCCTTACCGCAATAGGTTGCAATCTGGTGAGGTCAGCAGGTCCCCGCCGCGAGTGTCGAATTCCGTAGTCGGCTGAGGCTAAGTCTCCGGGAGTCTGGCCTGTGAGGTCCTGTGAGGTTCGCCAGAGCCTGAAACTGTGGTAAGACCGCGTCCCACGTTCAAAAATCTGGGCGGGGCAGCCAGCGCCCTTGGCCAAAAACATGTGGGTGAGCCGATCCCCGACCGCAGTGGTCAAATCCAGGTTCGAGATAGTTAGACTGGCGGGACATCTACTGTCATAGGGTGACCAGACCCGCTATAGTCTGGGTGTCATGGCGAGAGTGCCAAAGGGCTGCCATACTCGAGTAGTGGGTATGCTGGTCCTAACCTGGAGGTAGGTCAAAGGGACTGTCAAGACAAATGGTTTAACTAGTCATGGCCTGAGGCGGACCGAATGAGGTATGTCAGACTGACGGGACGTCTGACATTCCTGGCCAGTGGTGGGCCAAAACCAAGGCAATCAATAAATTTTGGGTGTGAAGAGTTGTTATATGACATTTATTATTTATTATTTATTATTTTATTTATGGGTTTTACTTTAATTTGTTACTGGTTGACTGCTGGTTGTTAGAGGGTCTACTTGTTGGGGACGGGATCTGCTGTCTATGGGACTCGTTGTTTTGTAGGTATACAAAGTTTTATTTGAAGTTTCTAGACCAGAGAAAGAAAAAGAGTTTGGTATTTCCTTCCTCCTGTCCGAGAAGTTGAGGAGACGCCTAACTCGGACCAGAGAAAGAAGACAGGGTTTGGTATCCCCTGAGTCACATGAGAAAATGAAAAAATATCTCACTCAAGCCAGAAAACAGAAAAGAAGGTTTGGTATGCCCTATCTCCAGCATGACAGACAAAATAAGTGTCCCAAGCATTGGTATCAAATTTGGCAGTGTTTCAATTTTACAGCAAAGTGTAGGTTAAGGTAACCTTTCTCTGCCAGAGATTGAGAACAGATTTCAGGATGACAAGAGGTCAGAATCAGCAGCAAACAAGAAAACGAAAACATAATCTTTCTTAAATTTATTTGGTGGCCGACAAGCGGCCTGGTTCACGAGGAACCTGCGTCCCTGGCTTCAGGATATTCAAACTCTTAAGCGTGGGACACTATGAATTATGTATGAGCTGAGAATTACAGAAAGATGAGAATAAGTCACGCTTGTACAGTATATAGAAAATTACCATGAGTTTTATCTGAAAAAGAGAGAGAAGAAAGAAAATACTGAAAAGAATGCAGCCGTTGGAATGAGGAGCAGAGGAGGCAATGCAAGGACCGGAGGGAACAGTCACTAGGGCTCTACTCGCCGTAGGGGTGATGGGGGCTCTAGGGGTGTAAGGAGGGGAGGATGTGTCGGGGGAGCCGTAGCGCACTTCGATTTTTTTCCGAAAATAGTCCATCTTGTCTGGGAATGGAGTCCTCTCATACCACGCAGTGAGCGAGTGGCGAGGATAGGGTCTCGAGTGAGTGCCATAACCTTGTGGCTCATCATCCTCCTCCTCAGAACTATAATCGCGTCGCGCACGAGCCAGCGGTTCCTCCCGAGCCTTACGCCCTCTCCCTCCTCTTCCTCTTCCGTGTCCTGTACATGCCTCAGGCATATCTAGGGATGAAAAAACTATCCTTAAAAGTTGAGACTAAAAGAATTTGGTGAGGATAGAAAGCGGACTCGCTACTAAGAAGGAAGAGAAGGCGGGTTGCGGCGAAAGATGAAGGTGACTAACTGCAAAAGAAACAGGGAAAGGAAAGATTGTGTATATCGTAGAGGGTTGCAGCGTGCTTTGAGAAGAAGATCGTGAGTGCAGTGGTCGTGTAAAAAGTCGGGTGGCGCAGTTGAGCGAGCTTCCCCGCAAGTGGCGATGAGAGTGAGTTTACCGCTAGTCTAGGCTGTTTTATACTGGCTGATCATGCGTTCCGACCCAGCAGGGACGCTGGGTGGGGGTTTGGTATAACGTCGGAGGGCGTGGTGTCCCGGCCGCCTGTTTCGACGTCATGACCCGTAGACATGTCCTCGAAATCCTGCGGCGCCTGGTACCTGGTCTGTATCCGACGTGGACAGGTTCTGTTTCGTGTCCCCTTCGGCAAAAGGGAGGGTGCACCACAGGGCTTTCCTTTGGTCCACACAGGCTCGGCGCCCTGCTGTACAGCAGAGCACTACCGGCCTGTGACCGTGGTAGCCGCCGGGCTCGCCCTGGGACACGAAAGTAGAGGGATAGGTGCTGTTTTTTCTATTATGCGCCAAGCGCCCCTCTACAGGGTTATGGGTTAGGTGCATGACACTGACAGCAGTCAGAGAAAAGAGGGCTAAACAAAAAGCAGGGAGGAAAATGAAAAATGAAGAAAAAGAAAAAAAAAGAAAGCCAAAGGTCTAACCGACACGGCTGGACTACTAGCCTTAGTTCGGGGGAAATCTGACGGCCTCTGGCCCCCCGCTATCGCTGCGTTTTGTTCTTTTATTATTATTATTACTATTATTATTTGTTGTTATCATCATTTCTCTTTCAATTTTTTTTTTTTGTTGGTCGGTCGCTTCATGGGGAGGCCAACGGATTGGGTTCCAAGGTTGGGCAGTGGTCTATGGCCTAGGCTAGCCCGGACCCTTGCATGTCATCTGTACTGGACCTGCTCGACTTAGCTCCGCGTGGTAGGACCCCGGTAGCCATGTTAAGGGGTAGATACAGCGAGGTCTAAAAAAGGGAAAAATATGAAAAAGAAAGAAGGGAGGGAAAAGTTCGAGAGTCGGACTTTAGATCTGTGCATGAACGTGGGGCGTTGTTCAGGCGAGGCCGCTGCGTGGAGAGATTATGAGACGCCACCCTTTTCCTTTTCTGCGATTTTTTTATTTATTATTATTATTATTATTACATTACCGGTTTTCGGATGCGGCCTTCCTTTTCATTTTCAGTCACTTCGCGGGAAAGCCAACGGTTCGAATTTTGGGCTCTGTGGCCCACGACCTAAGGGGCGCTGAAGTTATCGGCTCTTGGTAAACTGCACTCTAATAGCCTGTTTTTCTCTAGTGCAGCGTGAGAGCGGAAGTGTTAGTACTTGAACCGGCTATTT
>BFEA01000488.1:496378-526828 GCA_003427395.1 Chara braunii
TCTTGGTAAACTGCACTCTAATAGCCTGTTTTTCTCTAGTGCAGCGTGAGAGCGGAAGTGTTAGTACTTGAACCGGCTATTTCAAAGACTGCGGCTATGGCATTGCACGGGTATAGGCCTGGTTACTGGTACCATCAGGTCCGGTGGAAACCCATATCTGGGGATGGGCCTTGGATCACCCTAGTACTCAACTACGACGGTGGGGATAAGGTGCAGTTGAAGATTAATGTGGAGGGAGCAAGAGAGGGAGAGATGCTGACTAACCCGAAGCTGCAGGACGCAATCACGGAGGCAAGAGATTGTGCGGAGAGGCGCTGCAGAGGGGACGGTGTGACGGCGAGTCTACGGGTAACGGTGGCTTATCATGAGACTGAGACTTCGACTGACACGGTGGATAGGGAGCAGGCCCACCTCGACAGGGACTCGGGTGGGGAAAGCGAAACGAGCGAAGCGGGGGATCGAGAGACGGACCTCAAGTCCTGGAATAGACCAGGCGAGGTCCAGAGGTACCACCGAACTGCGAAGCCGGTGGAAGAAGGACCCGAGGCCAACTCTCGACAACCGACGCCCAGAGGCTGCGGGACGAAAAAAGGTGTGTGAGAAGAACAGACAAAGGGGGTACACGCGTGACGTGTGGTAGCGGGGTGAGCGAGGGGAGGTCAACGAAACGGGAGACTAGGCAAACAAACCATACGCGAGCTTGCGTGACTGACGTCAACCGCTGTTCCCCACGCTCGCGTGATGCTCTCGCACCAGCAGTAGTAAAAGAGGAGGTGGAGGAGGTTCTGTGAGTATGGGAGAATAATCTGCGAGGTGTCGTGGGGTCTGCGACTTGGTCCGCTTGCCACGTGTCGAGTACTACTCCTTCCTCATCCCGGACAGATCAGCTACCCTTCATTTTTGTGTGTGGACTGCAGCCATTAGCTGGCTTAGGGGTGACTAGTGAGAGGTAGTGCTGGTCCCTACGTGGGCTGAAGGGCACGCGGGAAACACACGAAGAGGAAATTGAAATTAAAGCGTAAAAAGGAGAGATGAGCCGAAAGGCTAGTGACAAGTGTGGTTCGCACAAGTAAGCTAGGAGGAAGTCAAACTGGAGGAGAGAGTGGCGAGTACCTCTTGGGTAGTTGTCGCCATCAACTATCAGGCCTACAAGGTCTGTTTGCTCGCCTGCGATAGCGACGAGCAACATGCATAACTCTTCTGCAAGGCCATACATTTTCGTAGGATAATGTTATCAGTCTCGTGGCAGGTAATAGCAGAGTACCGCCTCACTGTGGACGCCGAATCTTGCTTATTAGCCGGCATACGAGACGCTTCGAAAAAACTTGGGCCCTCGTTAGGACCCAGGATGATACCCGTCCTCTCCTCTTTCTCGTTCTTAGTACCTTTATTCAGTCACTGTCGGAGCGCCCATTAGAGTTAACTTCCCGATGTCTGGCTTACGGGTTGTGTTAAGGAGAGAGAGAGACCCTCACAAAGGAAAGTCAGGCTTGCCCCGAGGTATTGTCATTTCTTTCACTCTCGCTGATCCCTTGTGACAACTCACCAAGAACTGTGCTTCACCTCACTTCTCACTTTCATCGTGGTCGGATCATACGCATGAGTGCATGAACTCATTGTGGTTGACGAGATCGCCCCTTAGCAGATGGGGGCTCAACTTGCACGATCTGAACTATCAGATGTATGATTGGTGGGACATTATTTTTCGCTATCACTCGAGCAATTAAACAGATGTAGAGGAAGCCAGTGAGGGGAGGTGCGCCAACGTTAATAAGTGATGCACTGTGAGGAGTGACGGAACGAGCGTAGGTGGTGACGGCGTTAGCAAGAAAGGTGAAGTAGTGTTGGAAGAGGCCAGCATAAACGAGCAAAGAGATACGGGGGCTCGATGCAGGCAGGAGGGGCAGTTAGGTGAACAGGCATGAGGAGGTCGTCAGTGCTTTCCCGGAATTCGCCATTCTCAGTCGCTGACTATATTAACTCTCGGGACTGTTAAACTAAGTGTGATCTCAACCTTTGCTATGATGACTTCAGGGGTCGTGAGGGCCGTAATTGAGCATAGCCAGGTTACGGTTGTACCTAGCCTTCCTAAAGACCGGGTGTGATCAAGTCTTTGTTACGAGGACAAGCATGTTAACGAGTGAAATATTGGGTTGGTGAATCGCGCGTTGTAAGTGATCGGAATGTCAGGGTCTAATTGGTAAGCGATGACTGAGTCTAATTGGGGAGGTGAGTCCAATCATTGATAAAACTAAGATTTGGTTCAAAGGGATCTTTCGCCTCCCGTCTCTTGTTTCTTAGTCTTCGTGTGTTTCGCTTCTTTTTCTTTCTCGCTACACTCACTTGCTCGTCATATGTACTGTTCACTATTTGTTCGCCCCAGCGGACCCTTCGCTGAGTGGGCGATCCGTAGCCCACTGGTGTTTTCTGTTATGAGCCCTAGCACCCACAAAAGCGGGATGAGGCTGTGCATCTTTAGATCAGTCCTGGAAGGAAAATAACTTGATTTCGTACACGTACCTGGATGGGATGAGCAAGAAGGAGTCTGTTCTTAGAAGAGTTGCCTACCTTCGGGCCAAATATTTTCTTGATGGGGACTGATTAACGCTTCTGCTATTGCTAGCCTACGTTGAGTTCGGTCATGATTGTGCCCCACTAAAATTTAAAAGGGTATCGCTCAACTCAAAGTTTGAAAGGACAGCTTGCAGCCATATTTTGCACCATGCTTTGACAAAAAGTTGTTATCGGGGGAACGTCCCAGATGATACATTTGTATAAACACCAAGCATTCACTTCTGTTTAACATGAACGAGCATGAGTTGCTACATGCAGTAGTGATTCCTCAGTGTTTATGATGAGAGACCATTGAAACAGTGATGCTATCATTGCTCAGTGCATGAGAAGAGGAAGTAGTCATGATTGCATGTTTTGGTGCATTCTGTGCGAAAACGGTGAATGACTACTTTGTCGCTATGCATGGGGAGAACGATATTCTAAGCATCTCATGTAGTTGCCCCGTACCATCTCTGATAAAAGGAGAACTTTGGAGGGGCTCGTTGGCGCTTCATATAGGCAGGGGGCCGACACTCTCATATCCCCTGTGATACTCAGTCTGAAAGACTACTAAGAGCAATGTCATACGACGTATAAGTTACTTCAGATCTAAGAGCATTAATCCACAGAGCTACGTGAAATAGTCATAACCGTACTATCCTGAGTAATAAGCGTTGCTCTCAGTTGCATGCCTATCACGCGTGATTATTTATGACACGTTTTATGCAAGAATAGCGGAAGGGTTATCTGAGTTTGCTGAGTGGATCCTTTACAGTCACTGGTTGGATGAAAAATTTATACTCCATTACGTGGCTTCGAACGGTCATGTGAGAAGGCCATGATCGGTACTGTCTACAGCTTTGCGGAATGAGCTTGCATTGGTGCCCACTTTGGCGGGAGGTAACTTGGCCGTCCATGGACAGTAAAAAAAAAACAACGCAGAACCCTCGACGGAACTACAAGCAGCCGGACTATCATCTTGCCAACCAACCCGCTCTTTGACCTTTCTGAGGGATGGTGGTATATAATGTTCTCGGAAAATTACCAATAAGTATTGAACGCCGTAATTAGTGCTAACTACTCCAGGTTTGAGAGTGACTACCTGCTTCTGACCGTAGGGTTTTGCCGTTTGGTCTGGATGTGAGAGGAGTCATGAAGGAAAGGGAGATCCTCGTGGTGAAAAGCACAGCTGTCCTGCAAAAACATGAAAACTAAGAGGATCGAGCATGTCAGAGTATGAAATTTCACAGACAAACCCAGAGGGAGTTCGTAGTCAGAAGGGCAGGAGAGAGAGAATATATAGAATACGTAATCTATTTCTACGGGTGTGATGGCAAACTGCACAGTACCAATTCCTCGCTAGAAAGTGTGAAACAGGCTAGTGCAGCTCGCGTGAGCCCAGTAGTGCCGGATCACCATCCCTGGAAGACCTATCAGTCTTTTGAACAGCAACGCTCAGCAGATTTTTGTACCCAGCAAACTTTGTGCCTAGCTGACTTAGTACCCAATAGACTTTGTACCCAGCGGACTCTGTACTCAGCAGACTTTGTGCTTAGCAGACTTAGTACCCAACAAACTTTGTACCCAGCGGACTTTGTACTCAACAGACTTTGTACCCAACGGACTCTGTATTCAGCAGACTTTATACCCAACAGACTTTGTACTCGGCAGACTTTGTGCTCAGCATCTAGCAGTCAAAGCCAATGAATCCGCAGTGAGTCGTTCTATTGTTATGGTCGAATGTATTTCCCAGCAGACAATAGTAATTTCAGAGTTTTACCGCCAAGTGACCAGTGAGCCGTAAGCAGTCAATCTGTTCTCTAATCAACAATCATTTTTTTTTTCCAATCAGCAGTCAGTCAGTGGCATCAAGTTTTCAGACACGGTAATCAGAAAACAGCAACCAGGAACGGTAATCAGAAAACAACAACCAGGAACGGTAATCAGAAAACAGCAACTGGGAACAGTAGTCAGAAAACAGCAACCAGAAACGGTAATCAGAAACAGCAACCAGAAAGTTTTCAGAACTTCAGAAGCAGCATTCAGTGAACGACATTTAGAGCAACACCCAGAACGGTATTCAATCAAGCATTCAGGGGCCATTAATCAAGAAGTCTTTTTTTTCTGTCAGGGGTAACTATTTAACAATACATGAGAGAGATCAACCCCATTACAGTTGGTAAGTCGGTCCTTAACAGCCTTAATCTGATCGCTGTCAAAGAGAGATTCCCCTACAGGTATGTCAGAATCGATGGATTCAAGCACGAAAATTTGTCTATCTGTGTTATTCTCACCGATTTTGCTGATGGGACAGTCAACGATCTGCGGATCTTTTTGAAAAAGAGGAGCGAGACACACCCTCATTTTGATGCAGTGTGGGCAGCAGCAGCAGGGTTTGTGCAGTGGAAAGCTGAGAGACTCCAGGGGAATACAAAACTAGTCTATAGCTTTGGTCCTAAGCTTTTCACGGACTATCCTAAACCTCCGGTCCCTTACTATCTTACTGATGGCTCTTATTGGGGTGGACTGGTGGACTTGGCAAAGAGGTACATATCGCCTGCATTGATCGACTATGGGGCAGTGACTGAGCCTTCCGAGTTTCCACATCTCAGGAGGACCATTTTTTCTCAGCCATATCTCCCCACTCTATGGGAGGAGTTCTGTGCCATGGTTGACTTCCGTATTATGGGACTTGGATGAAAGTGCATAGAGCTTGCAGGCTTCAGGTGGCTTTGCATTTAGAAGCCATAGCCTCAGAGAGTACGAAGGCATGGCAAGAACCCCAAACAACAGGCTGCAAAGTGACAGACAGAAAGTGAAGTTCAGAGGGATAAGTGAGGACTCTTGACTGGTGCTGGTCATGCTCTCTTCCATATGTACTCCCTAAAGCTATTACGAGTTCTCATTCTTCCCTCATTCATTTGATCTTGTCATTGCTCGAGTCAGTCGGTCATGCTTCTTGCATTATTCTTGCCTGATGACTGCTTTCGTGGATGATTCTGTCACAGTTCTCAAAATCAAATCGACATAATTGATGCATGCATAACACTTCATAATTTTTATAACTATTACTTGCACGATTCTCTGTTGTTCCGAATTAAAATAAAAGATTTCTAAGACCGGGGACCGGCGAAGACCGCAAGTGAAGGGTCTCGCTTGAAGCCGGACGTGCACAACAGGAAGGGATTTGCATTATTTAATTTATTTTATTTATTGCAATCATATACAAAATCCTGCGTAACAGCCTATTGGCTTTCTGGTCACCCGAACTGGCCCGACTGTAAAAAAGTGTGACACCCTCTGACTTGTGTATAGGGGCGAGCGAGTAATCGAACCAGCGGCTCCCTTCGAGATTTCTCTCAGTTTTGGCTGCGATAGTCGCCGGGCTCATGCAGATGTTCCGAGCGTTGCGACGAGCAGGCTGGCGGAGGGCTACACGACGAAGAGTGAGCGCGGCGTCAGGCAGGCACCGGGCGAGGCGGCGGGCAACTGAGGAGGCTGGTCGGGCAGCGCAGCGCTGAGCAGCAGCGGGCGCTGAGACAGGGAGAGGTAGCAAGGGGGAGACGGGTGGCAGCGAGTGGAGCAAAGTTCCAAGAGGGATGAATCAAGGTGTGGGGGTGTGCCAGGTTCATTTAGAAATAGAGGGAGGTGATGGTAGAGGGTAGATCGAGCAACTAACTCGAACCTCTATGGATTTAGATCCGGAAAGAGGATAGGGTAGGGTTTTAGGGGCGGGCGCTGCCATATATGAGGTTGGAATTAGCGAAGAGTTAGTAAGAAAGGAGATTAGTAGAGAAACGTGTGCGCGGAGAGATGGCGGAAGTGACTGTGGCAGGAGTGAAAGTTATGTAACTCGCCCGTTTCTTGACGAAAACGGGCGAGTAAAGATCCGTTTCGGGGGTTCTTGACAGGGCAAATCCATTGGTGAAGTTAGTTTGGAGGTAAAAGGAGTGTAGAGTGAGGAAGGGGAGAAAAGTCGTGCGCGAAGAGTGTCGGGACTGAAAGATGGCGGGAGCAGAAGTTTTATATCTCGCTCAATCCTCGATGGATTTGAGCGAGATAAAATACTAAGAAGGGGTTTTGAGGCGCCGCGAGTGGAATGGCGTGGTTAGAATTTGCAGTCGGGCAGTAGTTTTTGTGTTGTATGAGTTATAGTCCGCGCGGAGGAGTCGAGGAGGAAAAAAAAAGAAGGACAGGGGAGTAAAGATTATGTAGTCCGCTCGTTTCTTCGTAAAAACGAACGAGGGGAGGACCTGAGGGGAGGTTTCGAGGGACTGCGGAATGATTGGCCGCGACAGAAATGGAGTTGGTGCGGCGGTCTGGCCGGGATCCGTCGTGGGGGCTGCGCTGTGCATGGCGGAAGTAAGGTGAGGATGGGGAGTTGAATGTATCTTTCCGCGTTTCAGCAGGAGATTCATTCTCATTTTCTGTCGTGCGTGGGAAGTAGCGAGTGGCCAACCGCAGGAACAGAGAATTACCTATTGGCGGGCGCATGCACAAGGGGGAGGTCCATCCCGAGTTCGCCCATCTCATTGGAGGGCAGTGCGGTGT
This sequence comes from Chara braunii, assembly GCA_003427395.1. NCBI lineage: Eukaryota > Viridiplantae > Streptophyta > Charophyceae > Charales > Characeae > Chara > Chara braunii. The sequence continues at coordinate 503,483 of BFEA01000488.1, forward strand.
TTGGAGACATACCATTGGGTTGTTGTGCTGCCCTCCTCATCGATCAGAGCACCAACGAAGGAAGCAACCTCCCTCTGTTCTGCTGCATGAGCGATGTGAAAGTGGGTGCATATGTAACTTATTTCCGGTGTCCGTCGCTGAAGCGGCACCCGTTGTTCCCTTTGGAGGGTGACTGTGTGCGAGAGTCGGTGGCCACTGCTACTAGTTGGGATCAGATGTGAAGATAGTTAGGTGCTGGCTGCGAAGGAAGTCAGGGAATAAGAGAGAGGATGGAGGCATACGTGCTGGACGGAGCGTTGCTTGCCTTATCAGTAGAAGCAACCTCTTCCAAGTCAACCGATTGCGGATCTGAGTTTGGATCCAAAAAAGTATCGGGTTCTGAGTTATCCGGGTTCGGACGAAGCAAGAATTGGCGAGTTGAGGACTTTTGCTTGATTCTATGGGAAGTGGTGCAAAGTCGTTTTCAGCTGGCAGGGGCAACTAACTCTTGCTGCAGTTCAGCAGGGCACTTCACAGACTTTACTGCTGGTATATTGTGCAAAAAGGAAGATTGTTGCATGCTAACTGTGTGACCGACTGTGTTGTCTTGTCAAGTGCCTGCGCTATGATAGTGGTGCGGCCGCTACGGATCTTGGTATCGGCTGCTGTTTACTGTTGTGACATGGGGTGACGATACCGCTATAAAGTCTGACGAGTAGCATCAAGGAATATGTGATGTTGGGCACATGTGTTGCGTCATATTGCCGCACAGTTGCCTACACTCCAACTAAGGCATAGTGGTGCATGCTATTTAGATGTCATCTTTTTAAGCTGTGTAGTGAGAGTCTAGATGACGGTACCGAGGTTGTTGTTTGAAGGAGTGAACGCGATCAACTAGGAGATCACCATTGCGATTTGGAGGTTCGTCAGGAAAGGCTGTTTCGGCAGTTCGACTTTAGGTTGACCAGGTTGCTACACATTCTGGCCGCCATTGTGGGGCCCTCAGGAGACTGAAGATAACAAGGCCCTCTCCTGCGAGTCAGAGAGCGCCCCTCTTGTATCTGAGACTCTCAAACCGGCCTTTCTTTTGCCTTTCTTACTCTCAGTTTAATCCTGGTTACGAGAGAAAGGCGGCAGGCGGGGTTGCAACCCGTAGGACCGCGGCAAGACTCTGTGGGGAGTCATCCCACCGATTGCGGGAGCTCTGCCGGAACTCAGGAGGAGTTCTAGAGGCAGGGAACTGAAAGGTAATCATTGCTTCCCTTCTATAAACCCAATTATAACCCTTACTTATATTTATTGCTATATTTGACTGAGTATGTTCCCTATACCCCTATTTTGACTTTCAGTTTGACTTTCAGAACACAATCCAGACTAAGTAAAGGAATATATGTGCAATGGCAGTTTTAGTTTTGTTCTCTATCTGAAAGCAGATCGTAACAAAGGGTTGCATAAGGGGGAAGGCTGGGAGGAAGGCAGTTTGTTTGAGTCTGAACGGGTCTTATAGGGTCAGGCATTGTTTCTAAGACGAATCGCCTGACTGCTATGTTTATTTGGTTGTTTTATGAAGGGCCAGATATTGTTTCTAAGATGAATGGTCTGGTTGCTGTGTTTATTTCTAAAGGTCTGCCTGATTGAAGGGGTTTTAGTTTTTGTTTTGTTCTGAGGGAGGTTCAGGCCAAAGACTAGACATTGTTTCTAAGATGAATGGTCTAAGTTTAAAGCCACAGGAATATAATGTGAACAAAGGAATAAAGCTCTCTGTATTTCTATGTATTTATACGTTTATGAGAATAAGGTTAGCCAGACATTGTTTCTAAGACGAATGGTCTGACTACAGCCTTATCACAAAGCAAGAGAGTATAACTAAGAGCTATAACTGAAGGTAACTTGGGCAGGCTGAGCATTGTTTCTAAGACGAATGACTCAGTCCTATGCTCGGTTGGTAGATTAAATTCAGAGAATTATATATAACTTGGCTATTTAAATAGACCAAGGCGACTAGACATTGTTTCTAAGACGAATGCGTACGTTTTTATTTTTATGTTCTATAGAGGGGTGTGCGCGTGGTGTGTGGTATGCGTCCTAGTTGACCGATGACAAGTAGTGCTTGGGACTTCAGCCCCCCAAGATGTTGGTTCGCGTGCGGGTCTGAAAGAGGCTTTTTACCGCGCGTATCCCCTATGCTACAATGAATGAGAAACGCCCTCGGCTGGTCCACCTCTGCGATTGTGACTGATCAGCTTTCGTATTGTGGGCTGGTAGCTCGGCCGGGATACGCCCACCGAAAGGAGGTGACAACTCCCGTAAGGTGGAGGTAAGTCGTGCCTCGAGAGGTATGGTTGGCGCACTCGTCCGGAACGGCTTGGGGAAGCTCCATGTATATTTGCGGCAAAGCATTTAGACCAACTCCTGCGTGACGCGGCCGCGAGGGTCCCGCGCTGTCTTATGCGGTGTCGGACCGATGCGCTCGACGGGTGGCGTCGTTGCCGGGGATAACGGTTGTCTGCCGATGTCCCTGGTGGAACGACATCCGGGTAAGAGAAAGTGAGAACTTGGCAGAAGGAAAAGTTTTCTTTTGACGTACATGGTCGATTGCTTGATGCCTTGACTATCGTTGGGGATATCTTAAAAACTGTGGCCTAAGTGTGAAGTGTTGATTATCAGTGTATGCGCAGTTTACCTGAGGAATGACGTGTTTGGCTATATTCGGACCCATATAATAGTCGTCTCAATGAGCACCTTGTCATCTTAAATATCTTTTGATAATTGGGCAGTACATGGCATGTCTGATGCGGCCTTGGGTGAGTTGAGGCAGCGTCCACATTGTCGGATATGTCCACTACTGAAACAAGCTCAGTTGATAATTGTCAATGCTACGAGGTTAGTGACTTATTACGTGAGTAATGTGCTAAGCTTGCTGTGGGATGTGAAGGCGTTAAGTTGAGGCGTCTCCCCCTGGTCAGTAAAGTGTCGCTTTAGAGGAGGTTTTTAGTACGTGAGCGACATGAGTGGGAGGGTAGCTGATAAGTGCAAAATGAGGGGTTTGATGACAAAGGTCTTTCCTTGAGCCCAGACCGAGCTGTGGTGCGATGGGTAGTACAATTAATATTGTGCCTTGACCCTCCGGTAGTATTAGTTGGCAATAAAATTGAGTCACCTAGAGGATTGTATAGATATAACTACGGATAAAAGTTGAGTAATGGTTACTTAGCTAGCAGTTTGGCTAACCCGAAGAGAGGCTTATGTTGTGTGAATATATATGTGTATTGGTTTTTGTGACAATTTTTATATCATACATGCGTTTTTTCTGTATTTGTTTGATGTTTGATTGACGGTGTATGTATGGATTATCTTTCAAAAAGGACGTAGACTTCGCATGAAACCCACATCTGGCATGAGACCAGAGGTGAATGGGGTGATCCAATCCTAGGGAAGGTGGTTCTTCGTAAGGGGAGTTAGTCAGCATGTATAAATTGTCCTCAGTGGAAGTACATTCTTGAATTGTTATCCCCTCGTTAAGACTTAAGGAAGCAGTTATTAGTCTTAAGAATGATAGTGAGACCCACGCCGAAACTGTGTTCCTGGTCCATTGCGGGGTATTGTTATCTTTCCTTTGAATAGGGCAGTAACTTTATTATCAGGTAAAAAAGGAGGAAAGGGTTTGTTTCCTTGATTAAGCCGTGAGGGCAAAGTTGGACAACTACTGCTTAGCAAGGGTGGGTCTAGAGTGACGACCTAGGCCAGACTCTCGCTACGTAAGGCCACTATATCATGAGAGGTGCGGGATCGTCACCCGTTGTCTTAATAGGTATGAGTGGGGTTGTCTTGCTAACCTTAATAGGTTCAGTGAGGTGCAAACACTGGAATCAGAGAGGGTTGTGGTGAGGCTTGATCTTTAGAGCGGGGCTCAGGAGTGAAGATGTTATCTTACGAGGATTACACCGGTCCCCCTGTAATATATGTTTCGCTTAAGAGTTGAGGGGGTAACAATTATATCATGTTATTTACTCATTGCTAGGCTTATTTTTGCCTTATAGCGTATGGAATATGTTGTTAAGGCTTGTCTTGATATATGACTGGCAGTTGAGTTGGCTTCATGTTGTTGTTTATAAAAGTTTACTGGGCTCCTCAGTTATAACCCGTGTTAATAAGTTGTGCTTATTATACTGTGATTATTGTTGTGATTATATTGTTTTTTATCATGTGTTGTACTGCATTTTGGATTCATGTTGGAGTATTCACGTATATAGCATAGGTATATTGTGTTCTTCCTAAATAGTAGAAGTGATATTTTGTTAATGCCTAAGTTATGATTTGAGCGACTTATTTGTGAATATTTATGTCTTATTTTAGATAGAGATTTATTTAAAAGACTCTCTTCGGTATCGCCGTTGTTCTGGATGGGTTCTTTGTGCGCCCTCATGATAGGTGTCGAGGTTATCTAGTAAGGTATGTTTTGTTTTTGACTTAGATACGTTACTTCTCTCGAGTCTCGACCCTAACGCCGCTCGTTGTTGTTCAACAGGTGATGGGGTCGAGGGAGCTCGAGATGGAAGTACCTCACGGAAAAATTGGGGTCGAGGAACTTGCGTACCTGCTGGGTGTGCGTAATTGGGAGCAAAACAACCTACCCAAGGTTGAGATCAGCTTGTTCAAGGGCTATCATATTTTTGGCTTTCTTGACAAGTTTGAACAGATAGCGTCCCACTGCAAGTGGAATGAGGAGCAGATGATGAAATAGGTGATAAACTATATTCATATAGACTTGAAGAATGAAGTTAGTGGATTGATTAGAAGTGAGGGGTCATCATGGAGGAAGTTTTATGATAACATGTGGAATAAATACCGGCTAGGAGAGGAACAGTTTACCGAAGATGATCTTGAAAAGATACATCGGTATAGTTATGTGTTAGTAGGGCACATTCTGGCAGAGTATGAGCGGGCATCGCGCAAGGTCTGGGCATTGTTTGAATATGACAAGTGTTTTGTCTTCCTCATGAACTTCACAGATGCTGAGCCACGAGACTTGATTCGTGGGACAGAGGGAAGATTAATGTGGGTTAAGATCCGAGAGAACTTTGAGCAAGGGGATTTCGACCTGTACCTCTGCCATACTCACCAGGAAACAAGGAAAAGAAAGGAGGCGTTGGATAGTGAGAAGAATGGGCATGACAAAAAACCAAATGACCTGGCAGCAGGCACCTCTGGCGGTATGATAGCTGGATTTCAGAAGGACGCTAAGATCGTCAAACGAAACCATAGATGAAACAAAGAGAAGGAAAGAGAGTCGTGTGCTGAGAGAAAAGAGGTACACGTTATACAACATAAAAATTCCCGTGAGAAATGAAAGTTGAAAAAACATTCCATAAAAAAAAAATCTTTCATATTTATAAATTATCATTCCAATGTTTGTCAAATTCTACAATTTTCAGTTGTATTTGATAAGTTCCCGTTTAAATATGAACTTTTCCTTCCAACTACATCGATTTGTTCAAGATGGAATGGAAGTCTGGACGAGTTTATGAAATGTTGAAATTAAACTTTCATTCTACTACAACAAATATTTTCTAATTAGATTGGATTAACCTATTTATGACTGAAAATCCTTACTTAGAATGACAGTTCAATTAAAATATTTCATGAACTCATCCTGACTTTCATTCCATCTCTAGCATGCAGTTCAAATAAGAAGGGATACCCCATTCTTGGAAGGAAAGTTCTCAAGTAAGACGAAAAAATTTAAAATTGGAATGATATTTTTTAAGATGGAATAAAAAATTAAAATTTAGAAAGTAATTTTACTATAGAATGAATATTTAATTCTGAAAAAATTTTCTGTTGTAGTGAGGAATGCTGTCACTCATACCTGTGAGAGGACGCTTGAAGCTTCAAGTGAGAAGGGCATAGAGGAGCGAAGGGTTCAGGAAGAAGTTGGTGTAGCCCTACTGCCCGCTACGTCGGATCCTAACAAAAGGAAGTGTGATGATAAGTCTATGTCGTCAACTGTAAGTCGGACAAGACGAAGGAATACAAGGGGGCGAGAATGGTGGGCACGGATAGTTTGTGCTTGTTGTGGGGAGACTGGTCACACCCCTCGCAGATGTAAGATGGCAAAGAGAGGAGTTGAGAGGTGAGTTTTTTTTGCCTGGATAAGGGTTTTGTCTTTTCTAGCAGCTATTATTTGTCGCATTCTTAACAGGAGAGAGGTAGAATGGTGTCAGCAGTCTTGAATGACTAATAAGCAGGCACTCGAAAATGCTATGACGGTGCGGAAGGCTCGGTTGGTAGAACTAATAAGCGATTATCTGCTTATTTTGCTTTTTTTACCGGACCTATGAGTTCTACGAGATGTAGGTGCCATCTAGCAAATATTTATGATCTCGAGTGTGCGTTTTTACTTTTTTGAGATTGTGCGTACATTCTGGATCGGACTACAGCAGGTTGTCAGGTACAAATGAAGGTTTTTTAAGGGACAGTCGATCGTACGTTGACACTAACCCATTTTTGTGAGAACGTTTGAGATCCTTTTGTGTATATCAGTTGGTTATAGTCTATATGGTATGATATATAAGATTACTTGATTTTGATTGGGACCAAGAATTATGATGATTTGAGGTTTGTGAAGATTGGAAACTCAAGATAATTTGATTTTCCTTTGAGGGTCATCTTGGTATGAGTTTGGATTCCCCCGGAGTGCAGGATCGTGCGTATTCTGATTGTCATTGACATTCTCGCCATTGTGGTCTTGTGGGTCTTTCTATGTTTTATTTAATTAATATAATGAAGTGTGTTTGAACCAAAAAGAGGGCTCAATGAAGTGAAGGAAGCGTGGTTTTAAGTGAAGGATTTATGAGAGGCTTGAAAAGTCTAAAAAATTATATAAAGGGAGAGGTTATGCTTGAAGGCGGCCTTAGTGGTTATTGGTTTCATCTGGACTTATCTTCAAGCGAAAGGTATTTTAAAGTTTATATGAATAGACCATCCATGAGTGGAAGAATGGCTTACGGATTTTTTGGTTGATTCTCCTTCAAGGGGGAAGGGGTCTTAAAAAGTTCTTATGGAAGATTCACCCTCGAGAGGAAGGGGTGGCTTAGGAAGATTTTTATGGAGTTAGAGTATTATCCTGACCAAATCGGCAGTTCCACTTTGTTGGTCCTCAGCTGCCCGTAAGCGTGTCATCTGCGGCAGGGAAACCTGTTAAGTAAGAAAACCCTTGCCTGACCAGTGGCTGTGAGTCCCGGGTGGTTTTGTGTATGGCAGGGGGTAAGGAAATCACCGTTCGATTTGGCATCCCCGCTTGCATAGTCACGCAAAAGCTGGTAAAGACAGCACGGGCAATGTGGAAGCCTGCTGGGTGTAAGTCCTTCATTCAACGTATTATGGGTCACAAGCGGTCTAGTCTGTGATGGGGATTTTTATGATTAAGACTCATTGAGAAAAATTGAACTTTTGACTAATAGCCGGTGGGAGCGTCATCTACGGCTGAACGGATCAGCCTGATTATGAGGCCCTCCAATCGGCTATAGTTTTGATTAAAAGTCACGTAAGTTTTATTTTGAAGGAACATTATGAGCGGTTGCTCACCGAGCAAAACTTATGGGTGAGATTAACAAAGTGTGTGATGAAAGCGGATAACCCCGCTTGTAAAAGTAGGAGTTATGGATAAAAGGGGGTGATCTTCTTTTATTTTGAAAGACTAAGTGGATATCACTACTTATCCCTTTAATGAATTAGTAAAATGAGTGGTGTCTGCATGATAGTAATGGCTTGTGAGACTCAGTTTAACGGGGTCTTACCCATAAGGTGCATTTGTGGCGTGTGTGGGGGGGTCAAACACCCTACTCTTCTGTTTAGGTGAGGGATTGAGGTGTCTGATTAGTCCACACAAAGAGATATTTCCTTGAGAAAAGCTTGAAAAAGATGTATGACTGAGTTGAGTCTGAATGATCTTTATAATCCACGGCTGGATTGAGTTTTAGTTGGTGGTAGGATGATCAGTGTGCCCGATACGATAAAATATTGTTCAAAGAGACTGAAAGTGTTGTAGTCTTGAGTTTGACTTTGGATAACTTCCTGTCCGTATTTATAGTCAGTGGAAAGTGGCTTTATCCAATTGTTAAATCAGAGGTTGAAGAGTGTCTTTGCCTAGCCGATTATTCGGCTATTGAAGATTTCTATTTTTTTTAGGAATTGAATGATATCGTTTGACCATGGACTTTTGGCCAGTTGTTTTGAGGAATCGAGTCTTGGAATTGGTATAACTTAATGACTTTTTTAATTGAGTTAGAGGCTGAGGAGGTTATCGTGTACTTCCTGTGAGGACTTTGTTTGAGCGGTATTCGTTATGATTGTGTGTTGCGACGGGGACGTCGCTTAATAAGGTTCGGGTAGGCTGTCGTACCAAATACCCTTACAAGGGTATTTGGCGTGATTTCTGCAAGTCGCACTAGTGCAGTCCCGTCCGTCTGACAGGCCGCGCGCGAAAGGAAGCCCTGGTCCTCGACTGGGCGAGCGGAGAGCGCGGGGCACTGACGGCAAGGCGCAACCATGCGCAGCCTGGGTGTGCGCGGCATCGAGGGTAGAGGGACGCGCGACCCCTCGGCCCGTTACCCCTTTGTGTTCCCCCGCGTCCATTTTTATTAATTATTCTGTGTATTATTATTATTTTATTTTATTTTATTTTATTTGTCAGGCCCGCATTTGCTGATAACCGGTTTTGAGGCCGACGTTGGGTACGGTGGCCAATACGGCAGTCGGACACCTTGGGCAGGCCCATTGAAATTCCTGCGTGATTGGGGCCTTGACAAAATCCGACCCGCTTCGGAACACGGACCGGAGAGGTCAACGGACGTGGAGGTGGCGGGGCCCGTAGTCGTGGTTTCCCTCACTTCCTGCGTGGAGAGCGTCGGTAGCCTGAGGGAAAAGGGGACATGGAGAACATTCCGAGCAAGCCCGTGGGGCTGCAGCCAAAGGATGTGGTGGACCTTTCGCAGGCGCACCGCCCGCCAACCACGACTGCTGCGAGAGACTTGGATGCACCAGGGCGGACACCATAACTGCTCATGTGGGGCTAATCTTCACCCCAGTCCTTCAAAAGGTTCCCAACTATTATTGCCACCAAGGTCTGCACCGGGTCCCGCCCAACCAAGGCATATGCAGCAAGCGAACCATGCGCCCTCCAAACCCGTGTCGTGCGTGGGTTGCTTGTTGCGGTCCTATCAGTCGTCGGGCGGATTGCTTTCGGCAGATGAGCGGTCTGTGTCGATGGACGTCGCTGTAGTGTCCGGGTTGGTGAGGCAAGGCAAAGAAGGCCGGAGGCAGCGCGCACAGAGGGAAGGGAGAACGGGTTGGGTGCCCGTCAGTACGAAGTGCGACCGGGGCAGGCCAGAGGACGCGCGGAGGAGGGCCGCAGTACCGCTACTATATGCGGATCGCCTGTCTTACTTGTGTATAGGGGCGAACGAGTAATCGGACCAGCGGCTCCCTTCGAGATTTCTCTCAGTTTTGGCTGAGACAGTCGGGCTCACTCAGCTGTACCGGGCGTTGCGACGAGCAGGCTGGCAGAGGGCTACACGACGAAGAGTGAGCGCGGCGTTAGGCAGGCATCGAGCGAGGCGGCGGGCAACTGAGAAGGCTGGTCGGGCAGCGCAGCGCTGAGCAGCAGCGGGCGCTGAGACAGGGAGAGGAAGCAAGGGGGAGACGGGTATCAGCGAGCAGAGCGAAGTACCAAGAGGGATGAATCAGGGCGTGAGGTGAGCCAGGTTCATTCAGAAATAGAGGTAGGTGATGGCGGAGATAGATCGAGCAACTAACTCGAACCTCTATGGATTTAGACCGGGAAAGAGGATAGGGTAGGGTTTTAGGGGCGGGCGATGCCATATTTGAGGTCGGAATTAGCAAAGAGTTAGTAGGAAAGGAGATTAGTAGAGAAACGTGTGCGCGGAGAGATGGCGAAAGTGACTGTGGCAGAAGTGAAAGTTATGTAACTCGCCCGTTTCTTGACGAAAACGGGCGAGTAAAGATCCGTTTCGAGGGTTCTTAGACATGGCGAATCCATTGGTGAAGTTAGTTTGGACGTAAAAGGAGTGTAGAGTGAGGAAGAGGAGATAAGTCGTGCGCGAAGAGTGTCTGGACTGAAAGATGGCGGGAGCAGAAGTTTTATATCTCGCTCAATCCTCGATGGATTTGAGCGAGATAAAATACTAAGTAGGGGTTTTGAGGTGCCGCGAGTGGAATGGCGTGGTTAGAATTTGCAGTCGGGCAGTAGTTTTTGTGTTGTATGAGTTATAGTCTGCGCGGAGGAGTCGAGGAGGAAAAAAAAAGAAGGACAGGGGAGTAAAGATTACGTAGTCCGCTCGTTTCTTCGTAAAAACGAACGAGGGAAGGACCTGAACGAAGGTTTCGAGGGAGTGCGGAATGATTGGTCGCGACAGCAATGGAGTTGGTGCGGCGGTCTGGCCGGGATCCGTCGTGGGGGCTGCGCTGTGCATGGCGGAAGTAAGGTGAGGATGGGGAGTTGAATGTATCTTTCCACGTTTCAGCAGGAGATTCATTCTCATTTTCTGTCATGCGTGGGAAGTAGCGAGTGGCCAGCCGCGGGAACCGAGAATTACCTACTGGCGGGCGCATGCAGAAGGGGGAGGTCCATCCCGAGGTCGCCCATCTCATTGGAGGGCAGTGTGGTGTTTGGAGACTTACCATTGGGTTGTTGTGCTGCCCTCCTCATCGATCAGAGCACCAACGAAGGAAGCAACCTCCCTCTGTTCCGGTGCATGAGCGATATGAAAGTGGGTGCATATCTGACTTATTTCCGGTGTCCGTCGCTGAAGCCGTACCCGCTGTCCCCTTCGGACAGTGACTGTGTGCCATAGTCGGTGGCCACTACTACTGGTTGCGATCAGATGTAAAGATAGTTAGGTGCTGGCTGCGAAGAAAGTCGGGGAATATGAGAGAGGCTGGAGGCTTACGTGCTGGACGGAGCGTTGCTTGCCTTATCAGTAGAAGCAACCTCTTCCAAGCCGACCGATTGCGGATCTGAGCTTGGATCCAGAGGAGTATCGGGTTCTGAGTTATCCGGGTTCGGACGAAGCAAGCATTGGCGAGTTGAGGACTCTTGCCTGATTCTGTGGGAAGTGGTGCAAAGTCGTTTTGAGCTGGCAGCAGTGGCAGGGGCAACTAACTCTTGCTGCAGTTCAGCCGGGCACTTTACAAACTTTACTGCTGGTATACTGTGCGAAAAGGGAGACTGTTGCATGCTAACTTTGTGACCCACTGTGTTGTCTTGTCAAGTGCCTACGCTATGATAGTGGTGCAGCTGCTACAGATCTTGGTGTCGGCTGCTGTTTACTGTTGTGACATGGGGTGAAGATACCGCTAAAAAGTTTGACGAGTAGCATCAAGGAATATGTGGCGTTGGGCACATGTGTTGCGTCATATTGCCGCACAGTTGCCTACACTACAACTAAGGCATAGTGGTAAGTGCTATTTAGATGTCATTTTTTTAAGCTGCGTAGTGAGAGTCTAGACAACAGTACCGAGGTTGCTGTTTGAAGGAGTGGTCGGGCTCAACTAGGGGATCACCATTGCGATTTGGAGGCTCGTCTCGAAAGGTTGTTTCGGCAGTTCGACTTTAGGTTTGACCAGGCTGCTACGCATTCTGGCCGCCATTGCGAGGCTCTAAGGAGACTGAAGATAACAAGGCCCCCTCCTGCGAGTCTGAGAGCACCCCTCTTGTATCTGAGAGTCTCAAACCGGCCTTTCTTCTGCCCTTCTTACTCTCAGTCTAATCTTGGTTACGAGAGGAAGGCGGCACACTGGGTTGCAACCCGTAGGACCGCAGCAAGACTCTATGGGGTGTCAGCCCACCGATTGCGGGAGCTCTGCCGAAACTCAGGAGGAGTTCTGGAGGCAGGAAACTGAAAGGTAACCATTGCTTCCCCTCTATAAATCTAGTTATAACCCTTACTTGTATTCATTGCTATGTTTGACTGACTATGTTGCCTGTACCCCTATTTTGACTTTCAGTTTGACTTTCAGAACACAATCCAGAATATATGTGCAATGGCAGTTTTAGTTTTGTTGTCTGTTTGAAAGCAGATCGTAACGAAGGGTTGCATTAGGGGAAAGGCTGAGAGGAAGGCAGTTTGCTTGAGTCTGAACGGGTCTTATAGGGTCAGGCATTGTTTCTAAGACGAATGGTCTGACTGCTATGTTTATTTGGATGTTTTATGAAGGGTCAGACATTGTTTCTAAGATGAATGGTCTGGTTGCTGTGTTTATTTCTGAGGGTCTGCCTGATTGAAGGGGTTTAAGTTTTTGTTTTGTTCTGAGGGAGGTTCAGGCCAAAGACTAGACATTGTTTCTAAGACGAATGGTCTAAGTCTAAAGCCACAGGAATATAATGTGAACAAAGGAGTAAAGCTCTCTATATTTCTATGTATTTATACATTTATGAGAACAAGGCTAGCCAGACATTGTTTCTAAGACGAATGGTCTGACTATAGCCTTATCACAAAGCAAGAGAGTATAACTAAGAGCTATAACTGAAGGTAACTTGGGTAGGCTGAGCATTGTTTCTAATACCAATGACTCAGTCCTATGCTCGGTTGGAAGATTAAATTCAAAGAATTGTATATTACTTGACTATTTAAACAAACCAGGGCGACTAAGCATTGTTTCTAAGACGAATGACTTAGTCATATGCCCAATGAAGAGAGAAGTAGTTATGCAACCTATTCGTGTATAAGTTAGGCAGAGAGTTGACATTGTTTCTAAGACCAATGACCTAACTCGATGTCCTATGTAAGCATGGTATAAAGGGCTAAATCATGAAAGATTATGAACTATTGTTTGTTAAGTTAACTTGGGGATAGTGAGAGTACTTATCTTTGTGGTTTGGCCTGCATGTGACAGCGTGCGACTACTATTTAGTCCGAGTTTTAGTTTTGATAGGTAGTGGCTTTAGTTACTCGCCACGTGCTAGAGCCATAGGAGTTAGTTTCAATTTTTGCATTTTCAAAGCCAAGTTTATTTTTACTTAGGTCAATTTCTTCATTTTCTGGGATCTTTTATTATACTTGAGCGGATCGCCAGAGTTGTCACCTGTCGAAATATAGTCCGTCTCCTTTAAACTAAGAAAATTTCGGTAGCGCTTCCCGTAGGACAAGTGTCTTTCGAGAATTTATATCAACCTAAATATGACAACAAAAATAATCTTCTACCTTTCAAAGTCAAATTTTCTCTAACTCCCTGATTTATGAAAAAATTGGGGAGCACTCCCTTTAGAAAAGGAGACTTCCCAGATTTTCACTAAGCGAGATATATAGAAATCAAACAAGTTGAACTTTTAAAAAGTTAAGTTTTGACTAACTCCTTGGATTTGCAGAAATCCCGGCAGCGCTTCCCGTAGAGAAAGTGGCTTACCAAGATTTATACAAGACCTATGGGGGAGATTCTGCCATAGATCTACCTTTCTTTTGGGCGCTGGCTTAGAGGTAGACCTAGGCTTGGCTACTATATGGAAATTCTTGAGTGAGAACGTGTAATGGGGATTTGATCTTCATACATTGACAATTTAGCTTGGACTTTGACATGTCATATGATACAGGTCTTTTTTGGACGTTCGATCCAGGATTTAGACTAGTTTCAGATTGATCCTACGAGGATCATCTTCTGTTATCACTGATAACAGGTCGGCTGGTTGATTGCGACTCGTCGGCTCACGACACAACTTTGCTTAAATTTGTACCTCAACTTGATTGCCTTAGCCCTGAGGCTTGATATACTTCCTTGAAGGTCTTAACCAGATTTCTTTCAATGGTCATTATAAAGAAATTATGAGATTTTATGGAGAGTTGGATTATGACTGGGGCTTGAGTGTGTGAGGCGTGGTGTGAGTTACAAGGAACAATGAAGTTGACCACATTGGTGTATGGCAATGTGATTATTGTGTGTGCCTGTGTTTTATGCAGGTTAGTATTTTGGAGCTTGGTATATGGGTCATACTTTGGAGGTAATGAAGATGACAACCATGTGACGCATGATCTGCATAGCTGATGGGTTTATGTTTCCCCCTTCTTTTATTTTATCTCGAGTCCTGATTCAATATATGAGAGTTGGGATGTTTGTTTTATTGATTGATTTTGTTTGTTAATTTTTATAGTTGGACATTGTAGTCCGTGGCAGCCATCAAAGTCAAACCCCTTGATGTCTTTCCTGACCCAGGATGAGAGAGCTGGTCTACAGGGCCATAAGAGACGATTGTCACCACAAGTATGAACCTGTGTACCACCCACTCTCTGCAGAGTGCAGAAGAGGGTGTGGTCTTCAACCGCACTTGGCGGTTGTCCAGCGTCGAGAGATCATTCCCTCAAGGCGCGTGTCAGCCGACACTTGAGTGTCGAATGCGACCATCGAGATTAACGAGGACCACATGAGTATGGGTACTGCATAGTACGCCATCATTGCGACCCCTTGCGTACGCTTGCATTGCGAGTCCATATGAGCTAGCCCTGTGTCCGCGCGGTTTTATCCTAAGTCTCGCGCGCGTCGCCCATCCGATTTCCGCATCAGAGAATTATGGGATGACTACTAAGGGACTAGGAATGTTATCGCGTTGTTTGTTCGGTGTCGTTCTATATATGTATATGTATATATGTGTGTGCATGCGTTTTTATTTTTATGTTCTATAGAGGGGTGTGCGCGTGGTGTGTGGGATGCGTCGTAGTCGACCGACAACGGGTCGCGCTTGGGACTTCAGCCCCCCAAGATGTCGGTTCGCGTGCGGGTCCGAAAGAGGCGTATTACCGCACGTACCCCCTACGCTACAGCGAACGAGAAACGCCCTCGGCTGGTCCACCTCTGCAATTGCAACTGATCAGCTTTCGTATTGTGGGTTGGTAGCTCGGAGGGGATACGCCCACCGAAGAGAGGTGACAACTCCCGTAAGGTGGAGGTGAGTCGTGCCTCGCGTAGGCCCTATCCTGTCGTAGGGGCTCGCGAGAGGTATGGCTGGCTCCTCGACCGGAGCGGCTTGCGGAAGCTCCATGTATATTTGCGGCAAAGGATTTATACCAACTCCTGCGTGACGTGGCCAGGAGGGTGGCGCGCTGCCTTGTGCGGTGCCGGATTGATGCGCTGGACAGCAGGGTGACGACTTCATGGGATTGGTGCGTGACGACGGACTGTCCACATCGGAGGGGAAGAGAGAAGGAGAGGGAGTTGAGGTTGATGGAAGTGGGTTGCAATTTTCTTTATCTTGTCTCCCTCCTTACTTTTGTATATAAATTTTGATCTCGGCTCCGGGGGATTCGCTCGTTTTCTTTTGTTTTTAGAATTTTGGCTTGGTTTCTGTCCACACTCATTTTTGCAATTGGTCTCGATCTCGCTTATCGTGTGTTATGTCGAATGAATGGATGAATGAATGTTATGTCTGGTTGCTTTTCTTTTGTATGTGAGTGCCTTTTCTTGCCATTTTTGATACACTTGTGAACATAGTAGGAACTCTCGCGTAGTCGTCTCTATTGTTGTTGGTTTTCTTTGATCTACTGTTGTTGCTGCGATGCCTGATGTGTAGTAGCACCTTGTATGCTCATGAATGATTGCGCGCGGGATCAGGGAGTGATTAGATGATTGGATAGTTGTTTGTCCAGAAACAAGCGAATACCTCGCAGGGATGCGTGTAAGCACGATCTGATCTGTGCAGCCTACACGTATCCACGCGCGCCGATTTGCGACCATCGACGAACTTGACGCCTTGGAGTAGACGGGAATTGCCCTTCCCCCGCGTACCTAAACGGAAAGGAATTCTGATATCACGTCGGAACATCCCCTTGCCGATTAGACGAGTGTGAGATAATTCTTCCCCACCGCAATGATAAGATGCCGAACTCTTGGGACTTGGAGTACTTTGACCCTTGGGTGAGGGAATGCATTAGGCAAAGATATCCGGAATTCCCCTGCTTAACTGAGAATCGATTATGCCCTAGGGAATTTCACTATGCTGTAACCAGGGATCCGAGGTGCCCCGATTATCCAATTACGGATAATTCGCACTACTTCATATCCCTCGGTTTCGTTGTTATCACTACTAATTTCCCTCCCTTCTGTCTCCTCCTCTTGTATCACCAACTCACGGTGGTTTCGTGAAACTCCATCGCCCTGACTTGAACCCGCACGCCTTGTGAAAATTGTCGGCGACGCGGCAACCTGCGAGCCCCGAAAACTCGAGGGCCTAGCCAGAACACGCGACGACAGACGCCACGTGCCCGCACCCAAAGGTCTGACTCATCGGGAACGTACCTATCCTGGTTTAGCCTTTCCCCGAACCGCCGCTCCCAAAACAGACGGATCGGACGACCGTGAATGCACCATGCATACCATCTGCCTTATGCTGCACGACATCGAACGACAGCAGGCCGGAAGTAACTCGCCTCTCCCCCCCCCTTAGCCCTATTGCATCAAATTCTGTGCCCCTGAAACTTTGCCACAAGAGATCTCAGTTCCGACCTGGGACTCCACCCCCCACTGTCCCAAAAATCCTTGGCACACCCCTTTTCGCACTTCCAGGCCCACATCCCACTCCGATCAGGAAGTCGCACTGGGCGTGAGGTTGGGGGCGTCACAGCAGGGTGCCCTGGTTAAGGGTGGTGTAGAAGGGCCGAGCTAGGCTTACAGAGACCACACACAGTATACTTACATTGTCGCAGGCCGCAGTAGGCCTGGGGTTAGTACAGAGACTGTTCAGGACCATTAGGGTTGCGCTTCAAAGTCTAAAATTTTAAGATTAGCGAACTGGTGTGCAGACTGCCTGGAGGAGTGACAATAGCTTCAGGTGGCAGCTGCCTCCTAAGGGCCTACCCCAGGGTACAAGAGGTGCTCTCAGAATCTAAGAGTTAGTCTTCATCAGATAGCTCACTTTTACTTTGTGCGTTAAAGGTTACTTTTGGAAAGTGGTTTAATAATGGGACGTTGGACCCCGTTTCTAGCAGGAGGATTTTATAGATGGAGCAGTTAGTTTGGTTGTCGAGCTTGGCTCGTAAGCGAAACTGGCTGAGGCTGCCAGGATAACTCCGGGTTCAATTGTGAGGTCCCCGGCCTCGCCCCAATGTTTTGTAATAAACCGCTAATGCTTTCCCAAAAAAAAAAAAAAAAAAAAAAAAAAGTTGCTTTCCTCTTGAACTGATTAAAAGACTTGAAGCTCTACAAGAGGGGCTGCTGAGGAAACGAGGACATTCAGAAATCAGCAAAGATCTGCTGAGGAGTAGGATTTCTGCAGACACTATATGGGACGCTGGGCCTCGTTCCCAGCACGTGTTGCTTCCCGCCAATAGATTGGAGCATTTGTCATAAAAAAAAAAAAAGAAAAAAAAAAAAAAGAGAGTCAATAGAGTTGAGGGGGCGCAGATGACTACCCTTTTCCCTCGAGCAGAACACACCCTCATCACGACTGCGAGAGACCGGAAAGATAGCTTGTATACATTCATAGAGGCTCGTTACACACTCCTCGCTCGGAGCCAAAGGAAGTGGGCTGCATCCCTTGGTCTATTGGGTGATGTCGGCCTCGCGACAGTGTGGTCCAGTTCCCACAGGTGGGAATTTTGTTTTTTAACTTTTTTTTTTTTTTTTTTTTTTTTTTTTTAATATCATGTGGCCCGATGGACCACAGATCGGATATTAAACTGATCAGAACAGATACTGCTACACTTGGGGTCTCGTTAGACACTCCTAAAAGAATCCTAAAATTTTTAGGACGAGTCCTAAAGGTTTTTTAGGATTTCGTGCGGCGTCGTTACACGCAGTCCTAAAAATCATCTTTTAGGATTCGTCCTAAAAGGTCTCCCTCGACCCGTTCTCATATTCGTATACGCAGCCGCGTCGCCGATGTCCGTCGGGTCCTGGCTGGTGTCCGTGGTACACACTGCGAAGGCCTTGGGCGGGTGAGGAGGGGTGGGTGAAAAGCGCGGTCACCCCGAAATTCAAAAATTCGAATTCGAATTCTCGCGGACGCAGGGCGGCGGGGCGGAGGACGGCCAGGCGACTCGTGTGACGTACAAAAGACGACGCTGGCGAACCATTCGGCGCGGGTATCCATCTTCCGACTCCACGCAAGTTGTGACCAGCGGGGGCATCTTCCGGCAAGGCGCATCTTCACCTCCGCCGTGTGTGCTGTCCTGTGGAACCGTAGAGCAGCGGGCGCGTCGTCGACTCCCGCGTACGTCATCTCTTGTTGCAGCATACGGCAGCGGGCGCATCTACGGGTCCGGCGTGTGTGGTCTCCTGCGGCAGGGTTGAGCAGCGGGCGTGTCTTCGGCGGCTGTGGCAGGCGTCACGCTGTGGGGGCAGAACGATTCCCGGAGATGGACGTTCGCAGCAACAAGGACGGTCTGCGCGAAGAGGAGATCGACGCGGTGGCGATGGCGGTTATTGCCGTCGTCATGAACACGATGGGCGACATGTCGTCGTCATCAAGCGACATGCTGACGCAGCTCCGTAAACGAAGAGCGTTGTTGCAGCGCATTGCCGAAGCGCCGGTTTGTGTGGCCACGTGTGAGGCAGTCGTCCAGTTGTGTGGTGCGCTGTCATCTGGCGTTTTCCCGCGGCAGACCCCGCGTTGGTGGATTAAACGACGGACTGGCGGAACATCGGAGGATCTCCGCCTCTGTGATGATGCGACGAACGAGTACTACCGGCAGAAGTTACGTATGGCGATGGCCATGTTCAAGCAGATTGTAGTCGCGTGCGCCGCGTACGTGGAGAAGAAGGTGACGCACTATAGGATGCCATTGCGAGTGGAGCAGGTGATCGCTTTCGCGTTGTACAGGTGGGCGTCAGGAGAGACGTACGAGAGCGGGACGTCAGCCTTCAGCATCGACAGGGCAACTGGACTGCAGGCCGTCCTCGACGTCACTTCGGCGCTGCTGCAGGCGTGCCCCGACGGGATCAAGTGGCCAGTTGGCCGTAGACGTGCGCAGATTCTGCGCGCATTCCGTGACAAGGGTTTCCCGAACTGCTTCGGCGCGATCGACTGTACACACATCTACATTGACCAGCCCGTCGGCGCACCTTCGGACAACTTCTACGACCGCAAACAAAAGTTCTCCGTGCAGGCGCAGGTGGTGGTGGATTTGGATCTGCGGATCCTCGACGTCCACATCGGATACCCGAGAAGTGTGCACGATGTCCGTGTCCTGTACAATTCCCAACTGTGGAGGCGTGCAGAAGCTGCCGAGCTGTTCGACGCACCTCCGGAGAATCTGCCGCACGGTGTCGTCACGCGAGGTTACCTGCTAGGCGACAACGGTTATCCAGTTGCCTGTCCATGGATCGTGCAACCGTACGGAGGAATCGACCAAGATCCTGACGAGGAGCACTTCGACACGCGACAGAAGGTGGCGCAGGGGTGTGTGGAGAGGGCATTTGGGCGACTGAAGTGCATGTGGCGTCTGTTCTTGCGCACCCACAAGACAAACCTGGCCTTGCCACAACAATTCGTGGCCGTGTGCACTCTCCACAACATCCTCCTCGACGCGGGGATCGACTTCGATAAGAACCTTTTGTGGGAGGTGTATGAGAACGGCATTCGACGTAGAGTAGACTTGGGCATTGTAGGGAACGGCGCGGGCGGGTAAAGACGGAGCACGAATGTGGACGGGGACTTGTTGCGGGATGCACTTCGAGACCGCCTAGCTCTGATGTAGGACCGTGCAGGCGGGAGGGGGAGGGGGGGGGGGGGGGGGGGGGGGGGGGGGGGGGGGGGGGATGGGTAGGGGGCGAGAGCACATGGGTTGGTGCGATCGGCAGGCGGGTGGAATTGACATGTGGCCCGCGTCCATTGGCATCGTGCGCGAAGTTGCTGGGTGGATTGTATGGCGGCATGGTTGTCGTCTGTGCCTTCCTTTCTTGTTTTCGTCGTGTGGACGGTCGCGTGGTTCGTACAGTTGTACGAACGTTTCATATTGGAAGAACCTTTTTTTTGTGTGTCTCTTTTTTTTTTTTTTTTTTTTTTTTTTTTTTTTTTTTTTTTTTTTTTTTTTTTTTTTTTTTTTTTTTTTTTTTTTTATTTTTTTTTTTTTTAATGTGTGTCTTCAAATCGCATGTCTCGAATGGTTCGGTGTGGTGGGAAGTTTTTTTCTTTTTTATTTTCTATCTCCTCAATTTCTTTTTCTCTTTTTTTTTGTGTGTCTCTTCAATTTGTTTGTCACGAATGTTTTCGTGTGCTTCTCTGGCGGGACGTCAAACATGGGTTCTCAAATTGTTGATGCAGACTGCTTAACGTTAGTTATCGACGAAACACAGAAACAGAGAGAGATGAACATGGATTGCGTGCATGCATAGGAGATAATCATCTGCAATCATCTTTAAATCATTCCACAAAAGAGACGAGAACAACAAACACATCACATAAAAAAAAAGAGTGCGCTAAAAGCGCTATGAACTTCTCGTGTAGCGAACTGCGAATATAAAAACAGAATACAGGACGACATTGAATGATCTCGTCGTAGACTCCAACGACCGACACACTGAACACCTGCACTAAACGCAACACACACCATTGAAAACAATCAACCCGTCTTCGTGGTAGAGCCGACGAGCTAAACAAGTGCGCAACCGACGATGATTCTGAGGAATCCCTCTTGCCGACACACTAAACAGGTGCGCACTTTCCGACGGTGCAACCACAGTGAAGCCCATCACGACCAGCCACTTGTACATGCGCCCGAGTCCACACAAGCAGCCAAACCTCCCCCCCCCCACCCCACCTACGCGCCATCTTTCCCCTCGTTGTTGTTGTCATCATCGGGGGGGGCCGAACCCAACCAATCTAGCTTTTTCGCATCCTCTGGCCCCGTTATGCTCGCGTCGTGCCTGAAACCAATACCGCAGGGTGCCCATTGAGGGATGTAGTCGGGGTACTGCCCGAACGTAGCGTTCGCCTTCCCGAGACTCTCTGTGACAACTTTCGCGGCTCGAACGACGGATCGTCGATGATCTAAGGAGCGATGCATAGCCGCGACGAGTGTGGGCTTCGCCACAAAGTTCGCGAAGTAGAAAGCCTCGTAGTGGCTGCGCGGATCGTCTCTCGCCATGCGCATTATCCACATGCACGCAACCAACAACAGCCTGAAGCAGTCATCCACCCGACAAAGACGATCGTGCGAGATGAACTCGCCGTCAATGAGCGCCCCCATTTGCACCGCCGCGCGGAATGCATGGGCGACGCAGATGACGGTGGACTCCTGGTGCGCCGCCATGTCGTTGTTATCCGGTCTGTCCTCGATGTTGGCGTCGGCGAACCAAAGTGGCATGTCCATGGACAGATCTATCGTGTGCACGCAAACCGTCGGACTGACGACGTCGCACCACTCCTCGCCGTACCACATAGCACGCGCAATGTCCGTCGCAAAGGATTCGAGCGAGTACTGGAAAGCCACATGGTATCCCCTTGTTCGGTTCCCGGACTTGAATACCCAACCGTGCAAGATGCGCAGAGCTACGTTCACCACCTCCGCCATACGGGAGATCGCTTGCTGCAACTGTGATTGGTCGACGATCCTGCCTACGCGCGTGCTGGATTTGGGCAGTACGACGCTCCGAGGGATGGCGGGCGGTGGAAGTCCGCTGGCGATGGCGACGAAGTGCTCTCTCGTATCGTGGACGATGTTGTACAGTCTTCGCCCCTCCCCCGTCGTCTAGAAAGCTTTGTCATCGACCCAAAGGACGGCACGATCAATGAGGTCTTTTGTCATCACACTCCTACGTACCCGGCTTGAACCGGGCTCGCCGGCCTCCCGATCGCCTTTCTTCTCGCCACGCGCCTCCTCTCTCGCCGTCGCCACAACTGCTGCCTCCTCCCTCGCCGTCGCAAGGGCGGCCACGGTGCCTGAACCACCCGCCCCCGCAGCACCTGCCTCCTCGGCCTGAACTGCGCGCGCATCTGCCACGACTTCCCCCCAGCCGCCGCGTTGGACGGACCCTCCATCACCACCCTCGTTGCGCTGATGTGGCTGAGATGGCGTGGCGAGCAGCCTACTCAAGACTGGCCTTTCGTTTGCAGCAGCGCGTGCCATCACCGCCGGCGGTGGGGTCGCCGTTGTACGAATGCGAATGCGACGTCTCTCCAAGGGCTCGTCATCATCGCTGCCAAGATCGACGACGGGAGCCTTCTCCGTGTCTTCGGAGTGGAGGGGTCAGCATCCTCTTCGAAGCGGTGTGATCAGAAGAGCATTGCCGACCGCTCTCGCGTACCTCAGACGTGGTCGCCTTTGCTTGCTCCTACTCCGTTGTGAACTCTTTGTCGTAGTCCCCTTCTGCTGCTGCCGCCCAACCTTGCGCTCCACGACGAGGCACCCTTGCTGACGCATCTTCCGAACGCACCCTCTTCGCTTTCGGGGCCTGCCGCCGACCTCTTCCCTGCCCTTGGCTGTCGTCAGGGACTACGTCACACTTCTTCCCACGGGTGTTCCCTCGCGCAAACATGCTTCGTGGCGACCTCTGCAGGCGAGCTTGGCAGTGTGATCGGATGAGCAGGAAGTGTGGCCGACCTGGCGAGAAATATGTCTCCTTGAAATATGTCTCCCGTGAAATATGTCTCCCGTGCAGCTGTGGCGTGACGACGACGACGTGCACGTGGTAGACAGAAGATCTGTCCTCCGCGGGAAAAGGACGTGACGACGACGGATACTCCCGCGACGCAGAAGATCTGTCCCCCGCGGGAAGAAAACGACGAAGTGCACGTGGTAGACAGAAGGACGAAGACCCCGGCGAGAGTACTCCGCGGCAAAAAGACTGGCGGCGAGAAGAATAGAAGAGCGACGATCACAGTGATCCGCGGCGAGATGATTGACGGGCGACGTCGGCGTGGTGGAGAGAAGGACGCGCTCATTCCGAAGATCGTCCACGAGACGAGATGGCAAGAGTGGCGTCGGCGGTGGTCGTCCAAGGAACTGAAGATGTCCGCACGGAGCGAGCGACATTTATCCGCGGCGAGCAGGCTTGTACCAGTTCCACGTCGTTGCGGGCGGCTTGCAGCAGGCGCGGCGGGATTCTGTACAAGAGACACCTTCGTGCGGACGACATACAGGCGGGTTGAGATGCACAGGACTTAAGTAGTCTCTCGCAGATGGACCTCCAGCGACGTCGCTTTTCTATGGCGGGAAACGACATCGTTGACGGTGGCACGTGCGACCGCCCTGCCCACAATGGCGTGTCATTTCGATCCTCCCGAAGGCGCGAAAAGACCCTTCGACGTCCCTGTCGACGCGCGTCAATTCACTCGCCAGGGACCGAACCCCTGGCCACCCCATCGCGTGTCCCCCTCGGAGCCAACAAACACCCCCGCAGCCCAAGCCCCCCCCCCCCCCCCCC
>BFEA01000488.1:534126-549967 GCA_003427395.1 Chara braunii
GGGGGTATTGGGGCCTGCTATGGGGGTGTTGGTGATATTATCAGGGTATGATACACACACACACACACACACACACACACACACACACACACACACACACACACCGCCGCTCCCCAAGCCCCTCCAGAGCCTTGCCGGCAACCGGTACCGGCCTAGGGGAACCCCATTTGCGGGCCTCCAAAATACGTTCTCGCGAACGTGTTCTCGATGCGTTCGCGCGAACGGGAGAACGTGTTCGCCCGAACAGAAAGGGCCGCAAACACGTTCGCCGTGCTACGCAGCCGACGAGGAAAGTGCTTTTCCGTTTCCGGGACTCTGCCATAGCC
Organism: Chara braunii; assembly: GCA_003427395.1. Lineage (NCBI taxonomy): Eukaryota > Viridiplantae > Streptophyta > Charophyceae > Charales > Characeae > Chara > Chara braunii. Next base: position 534,453 of record BFEA01000488.1, read on the forward strand.
AGTTGCTCCGACGGCGGAGAGAACGACAAGCGGTTGGCGGAGGCCGAGAAGACAGCGATCCCAAGATTAAGTCCGACGACACGAGAGGGGAGAGCGAGCCGGGGAGCGCAAGAGAGAGGAGCAGGCATGCACGCACCGAGTGCACGCCCTTTTAGAGCGACGCTCTATATCGGCCTGGTGCTCAGAGAGAGAGAGGCGGTGCGCGGGGGACAGGGCGCGTGCACGAGCTTCACCGTAGGAACGAACAAGGAGAGGAAGGAGGCCGCGTATGGGGGATTACGCACGGTTGGGACGAGCGAGCAACCGAAAGGAGAGGGCGTACAAGAGAGGGGAGGACGCACGGAGCGCGAGTGAGCCCGAAGTACAGTCCGGCGCTCGAGGAAACGTCAGAAGCAAGAGAGGGAGAGAGACAGCGAGGGAGAGAGGAAGATAGGTCCGACGAGAGCGAGGGAGAGAGAGAGGTAGACCGACGGAGGGAGAGATAGAGATAGCGAGAGGAAGGGAGGCCCCACGAGAGAGAGGGAGAGAGGGAGAACGAAGGACGGGGGGTGGCGACAGTCTGGAGTCCGTTCGTCTGGCGAGCTCGGTTCTGGGTTCGGGTTCGGCTTGCACTAGTCATTGAGCCCTCAAGGATTCGCGGGATCTAGCTCGCGTTCGGGCTCAACGATATTGTTCGTTCGTGAGGGTTACAGATTATGATTGAGCTTGTTGCCATTCGGTATTAGCTTTTTGCGGCTTCTTGCTTGCATTCGAGCTTGACAACATAGTGTGTTCGTCTATGTGGGTTACAGATCACCATTGAGCTTGTTACCATTCGGTATTCGCTTTTTGCGGGTTCTTGCTTGCACTCAAGCTTGACAACATAGTGTGTTCGTCTTTGAGGGTTACGGGTCACCATTGAGCTTGTTACCATCCGGTATTCGCTCTTGCGGGTTCTTGCTTGCACTCGAGCCTGACAACATTGTGTGTTCGTCTATGTGGGTTACAGATCACCATTGAGCTTGTTACCATTCGATATTTGCTCTTGCGAGTTCTTGCCTGCATTCGAGCTTAACAACATTGTGTGTTCGTCCTTGTGGGTTACAGGTCTCCATTGAGCTCGTTAGCATTCGGTATTCGCTCTTGCGGGTTCTTGCTTGACTACATTGTGTGTCCGTCCCTGAAGGTTACAGATCACCACTGAGCTCGATACCATTCGGTACTCGCTCTTGCGGGTTCTAGCTCGCCTTCGAGCTTGATAGCATGGTGTGTTCGTTATTGAGGTGTGTAGATTACCTTTGAGATCGATACCATCGTGTATTCATTCTTGATCGCTTTGGAGCTTGGTAACACCGTGCTTCCGTTGTCGCAGATTTTGGTCTCGTCTTTGAACTGGGTGTGAGTGGTAGCTCAGTTCTGCGGACCCGAGTTCCTTTGCGTTCTGGGTTCGGAGAGACTGAGCGTTCGGGTCGCGCAATCGTTCCCTTTTCGTAGTCTCGCGGACTCGAGATCCCGATCCCCTTGGGGGTCGACCTGGCCTTCGAGCCCGAAGGGGCTCGGACTCTCGAGCTTGCCTTCGCCTTCTTTTGAACTTCTGGGCAGGCTACTGTCCGCGCTAAGCTGGCTCTCCGGATACGGGCTAGAACGGACGACGGGCCGACTCTCTCTCGACATTTCCACATTAGTACAGCCCGGTCGAGCCCCGATCGAGCCCTTGATCCGAAGTTTTTTTTTTTTTTTGGAAGGTCCTCACAGACTCACAGTCGGACCCGCTTGTCTAGAAATCTTGTCGTCGCCGAGAGCCTCCTTAAGCACTTGCGGGCCATCTGTCCCCGGGCTGTCTCTTATACACATCTAGATGTGTATAAGAGACAGCATTAGTACAGCCCGGTCGAGCCCCGATCGAGCCCTTGATCCGAAGTTTTTTTTTTTTTTTGGAAGGTCCTCACAGACTCACAGTCGGACCCGCTTGTCTAGAAATCTTGTCGTCGCCGAGAGCCTCCTTAAGCACTTGCGGGCCATCTGTCCCCGGGTGGCTTCGCAGAAGGAAGGGAGACCACAAAAAAAAGGGGGGGGGGGATCTTCATGGGGCAAACCGGCGGTGGAGCCGAGTTGGTTGCGGGGGCTTGCTCAAGACGGTGCGACCAGTCTTCGGACAGCAGAGATCCCTCGACAGGGGTCAACGAGCAGGAGAGGGCCGGGGCTGGCCGACAAAGTGGTGCCGTTGTCGGGGACGATCATTTCTTCCACGGCGGCAACCGGCTCATGAACTGCGGTGTGAGGGAGAGTTGGTGTGACAGGCAGTGGCGAGAGTTTCGACATCGTTTTTTTTCAGGATTTTTGGCTTTTAGTTCTTCGGCGATGACTTCGCTCTCTACGTAACTTTCTTCGGCGCGACTGTGACTTTTTGGTGTTATTTCCACTTGGGCAGCAGCGGTGGGGGTCCTACTTGGGGCATGTCTTTCACTTGGGGAGGGTTTGTTGGGGCTGTTCGGGTACAAGGGATTTGGGGTGAAAGGGTTTTTCCTTGGATTTTGCAGGTCCGTTCCGGCCGGCTTGCGACTCCGGCTCCCGCTCTCGGCCTCCGAAGGGTAACCAGGTCAGTTTCTTTTGGAGTAAGTTCTTCTTTTTACAAGTGTTTATTTCTAAAAATCTAAAAATTAAGGGGGTGCACAGTTTGATTAAGGGGTTTGAATGAGGGTGAAAAACAACAAAGGGATGGGAAGAAGAGTCGTTCGGAAAATAGTGTGAGCGGGTCCGCGCGTGGGGAGGGAAGTGTGAACAAGAGGGGGGTTCGAGAGGGTTCGGGGGCGTTGTCGATTTGGGATCCAAGGGGGTCGCCTAACATCCTCGACCCGCACAGACTGTGGAGGGTGCCCGTACAAGGCACAACTCCCGCTCCGGAAAAGCGTTCCGCCGGAGGGGTTTGGAGTTTCGGTTCTCGACCCACGACGGTTGTGTGAGGAGCTCGCGAGAGAGGCGCCTCCCACTCGGGAGGGGAGTTCTCGAACGGGGACCGTTCGGGACTTGGGAGCAGAGAGGGTGGTGCTTCAGGTGCCGGGACAAGGGGGCGAGAGAGATACAACCGCCATTGTGAGCGAAGGGGTGAGAGATACGTGGGGTTCCTTGGACGAGGGGTCGGAGGCCGAATCCTGGGTGGAACGGTGCCTTGCCGATTTTTTGGACTCGGACCTTGGGGACTATTGGGACTATGAGAACGAGTTCTAGAAGGAGGCGAAGACTGCGAGGTACGTAATCAAAACGATAAACCTGAGTGCTCCTCTTCATTATCTCTACTCTCCCCACCCTTTTTTTTTAGGACCCTGATCAAAGTCTTGAGATTCGAAGAGAGGAAAGAGTCAGTCGGTGGTGAGGTGGAAGGTGCGAACGAGGCATGAAGAGTTCATGATGTGAGAAGGAGAATGGGGTGGGACTAGGCAGGCTAGTGATTATTGATTTATATATTAAAGTCCTAGGACCCGGATAATTCCACGCTTGAGGTGGGCCGAGTAGAGGCGTGGTACCGGTTAGGCTAACTTAGGACTAGGGGTCGGTTTAGTGGGGGACATAGGACCCGGGTGTGTGACTTCGGTCCGACTCCGGAGAGGGGGTTACCACCCTTCCTCGGGGATAATATGTGTCCACGGCTAGTCTCTGTACCGGGGGTGGGAAGGGGTCTCTCAGCGGGGGAGGACAGGAAGGTAGTCAAGTGAGACGACGTTCCTTCTCTGGTCCATTTGATCCTTCTGAGCTCACAGGCATCTCCCTTGCTCTGCCACAGATCCTGATCCTCGCTCCTCGCTCTGCCACAGATCCTGATCCTCCTCCTTGTCGCAACGAGTCACCTCATGTACACAGCGTGGCAGAGCGCAACTCCCTCGAATCTCTGGCAGATCGCAACTCCCTCTCTCTCTCGCGTACAAGTGCGCTAGCCTCGAATCTCTGGCAGATCGCAACTCCCTCTCTCTTTCGGAATCCACACTCTCATGTGAATGAGCATCTGCCGAAATGGGAGGCTGGCCAGTCTTTTATGATGCTGGGCTGGTCTGCCTCGGCCAGCCTCGAACTCAAATGTGTCTGGCGGCCTGACTTTTGGACTAAGTCTTCTGGTCTGACTCGAGACCTGACCTCTGGGACTGACACTAACTGCGCCTGCGACCTTTAACTCTGGGACTGACACTAACTGGGCCTGCGACCTTTGACTCAGGGACTGACACTAACAGGGCCTGCGACCTTTGACTATCTGCTGAATGGACGTGACCCCTGCTGTTGTGGCCTGTCGAGCCTGCCTTTTTGACTTCTGGTCTGACTCGGCACTTGACCTTTGGGACTGGGACTAACTCTTTAGTCGGACCAGAAGTCCAAAAGGCAGGCCCGAGAGGCCACAGCAGGAGGGGTAACTGAACAGACGTGACCCCTGCTGTTGTGGCCTTTCGGGCCTACATTTTGGACTTCTGGCCTGACTCAAGACTTGACCTCTGGGACTGAGAGTAAGTCTTGACTCAGACCCGAAGTCCAAAGGGCAGGCCCGAAAGGCCAGAGTACCACGGGTCACGTCTGTTCAGCAGACTTGAGTCGGACCAGAAGTCCTAAAGTCAGGCCCGAAAGGCCACAGCAGCAGGGGTCACGTCTGTTTAGACCCCTGCTGCTGTGGCCTTTCGGGCCTGCCTTTTGGACTTCTGGTCTGACTCGAGACCTGACCTCTGGGACTGACACTAACTGGCCCTGTGACCTTTAACTCTGGGACTAACACTAACTGGGCCTGCGACCTTTGACTATCTGCTGAATGGACGTGACCCCTGCTGCTTTGGCCTGTCGGGCCTGCCTTTTTTACTTCTGGTCTGACTCAGCACTTGACCCTTCGGACTGGGACTAACTCTTTAGTCGGACCAAAAGTCTATATATATATGTATATCTTTACATTTATATCTTTACCTAGATATATACCTTTATATAATTTTAAATTTTATCACATTCATGTAATTCTAATTTAATGTATTACATATGTTTTTTGATATGATTTATCTATTTTTATTTATTCTTATTCAGTAATTTATAAATTTTAAATTTGTAAACATCGCAGGCGAGTCAGACTAGAAGTCCAAAAGGCAGGCCCGAAAGGCCACAGCAGAAGTTGAACAGACGTGACCCCTGCTGCTGTGGCCTTTCGGGCCTACCTTTTGGACTTCTGGTCTGACTTGCCTGCGACGTTACCTTTGGGACTGAGACCAACTGGGCCTGCGACCTTCGACACTAATGAAATGTGAGCATGTTACTACAGTCTTCCCCCGAATACAACGCACAATCATTAGAGTTGTATTTAGACTGAAAGACACCTCAAATACAGCCACAATGACCGTACGCTCTATTCGGGGAAACACTGTAGGGCATTAACGTCTAATACAGATAATATTTAATTCATAAATAACATATGCTGAAAAGAAAAACACATCACATTAAAGTAACATATGATTAGTCTGATGTGCACCTCGTTTTATTTTCGACTTTCAGGACTTTTTGTATTTTTCGTGTGCTTATCGTTTGATCAATTCATTGGCACAAAAACGTCACACATGGATAACAGTGTTATAGGGCTATAATTACTTAAACAAAAGAGGTTAAAATTAATTGTAGTAGTGTACGAATTTATCTTTGAACTGTATGATTTAATGACAATAAATCATCAGTATAGGGCTTTAACCTTTAAGACAAGAAATATCAATTTTTGAAGCAATGATTGACAAAATAAAACACTTTGTACGAAAGTTTCATGCTAGTAGTGTGGTGTGCACAAAGTCCGATTTTCGACTCTCAGAAACAACTATATTTCTTAGCACTCTCATACGAGCAATCGAGGAAAAGTAAACATGTTTCGACGTTGGACTCTGACGTTATAGGGCTATATCCAAGTGTTATCAACTTTCTACAAAAAACATGTAAATGAAGACCATTACACTTTGAAGACTTTTATCCACGTTTTTCTATCTCGTGGTGTTCTAATGATTCTTTAGAGGATAAATTTTGCACCTTTTCATAAACCTTGGATTTATTAAAAACTAAGCTTCGTAAAACAACTTGATTTTAGCGTGATAGAATTTGCTTGTGAAACGAGACAGAAAAGATGACGAAAACTCGTGCCTTTCCTGTTTGCTCTGGTTTAGGTGTAACGGATGACTGTTATTTTTTGCTATTTTCTTACGAAACTACGAGCCCTGGATCCCACTTTTGCTAATCGTGTTTGTTTTTTGTGTTTCTGGTACCTTCTCCTTCACGCCGAATGACAGTGTACCGAACGCCCTCGAAATTTTTTTTTTCTTGAATTATCATAATATTTCGTGCAAACCAGAGATTTTGTTTTCTCTGGTTTTCACGAATCCTCTGTTCTTGCGGGTTAGAGGTGGTCTCTCGAGTGGCCAAAAGAAAGTGGAACTTAGACATTCTTTTGAGTATATTGCATGAGCTTAGAAGCCGTCCCGGAATGGATTAGCGTGTGTACGTACGGGGGTATTGACGTATGGTATTACACGTTTTGACTATGGACGAGTGACTTTGATGTGGGTGTCTACGTGGAGGAAGGACTGGATCAAGAGGAGGATTTCCTTCGCGGATGGGAGGAGGCAGTAGGCCACTCTCGCGGTGCAACGGGGGAGTTGAGGGGTTACGGGTTTAAGTATTTTTACTCTTTAGGTTACCGAACCTACCCAGGGGTGGTCGCCCGACGCCGGTAATTCCGGACGCTTATCTCGACGGATCGGACAATTGGAAAGTCCTAATAGGGATCGTAGAGAGAGTAGTGAGAACGGCGACTCCATGAGTTTGAGGGCTCTAGAATTTGAACCGGCCGGAATTAGTGTGGGTAGCCAAGGCGGGGTGGACGTGTGGTGCTACAATTTCTACTGGTGGACTGACGACTTCGACATAGCTTTGTACGTAGAGGAAGAGGTAGATAGAGAGGCATACTTTTTGGATAGTTGGGAGGAAGCAGTCGGCCACGTGCGGCTTGAGAGGGAACTGCTTGGGGCCTACGAAATCAATTACTTCTACTCATTGGGGTACCGGACGTACTTGCAAGGAGAGCGGCCGGCTCCTACTATTCCGGAAGCGTTCCTTGACAGTTTGGACGGGTGGAGAGCACTGGTCCAAATCATCGAGGAGATAGTCCAAGGGGATGGCTAGGATCATAGAAAGTACTGACGAAGAAGGGGTTCGAATCGAAAGGGCAGATTTAAGCAAGGACAGGGAGTGCTTTAGCGTCCCTTTAGACCATCGCACTGAGAGATATCTGGCCGGTCGCGAGAGAGGATTTGAGCTAGAGAAGGGGGTTTTCGTTTGGGCGCGGTTCGCGGTAGGAACTTGGGAAGGGGGCAGGTGGTCCCGGAATAGGCCCCAAAACGGAAAAAGGCGTAGACAGACGGTGGTCCGTGCGGAAGGAACGGTCTATTTGAGTAGGGAGGCCTGGGTGTATTACGTCATTCACTGGGTCCTAGGTTGGTACCGTACGGATCATTGGGAGACTCGAGTGGGTCCGATTCTGCGGCAAATCTTTGAGGCGGAGCCCCTTCGCTACTGCCCACCGATCGAGGTGCGGGTGACTTGCACTCGAGACGAGGAGTACCCTCGCGCCTCGGGGTGCGTCAAGGCCATATTTCCATCCTTCGTTTTCCGGAGGGTAAGCGGAAAGGAGGAGCGATACGAGAGGGTTGTGCGGTCCATAGTGCGGGAAAGAGGGTGGCAGCTATCGTTTAGGTCGCTCCATTGGTACTACACCTACTGCGTAGATAACCCGCTACCAACCGGGATCTTTAGGGAATCGTCCCGGGATCGCGAGGGCGGGCGAGATTATGGTTACCAAAGGGTCTTCGGAGTATCCCAGAGAATGTTTTAAAATGAATGGTGTTCCATGATAGAGAGTTGGGACGCTTTGTCGAATCCTCCATAGAAGGCTGTGAGACCCGTAGATTGATCCCTAGTAACGGGGAGATCCCCAATCGGGAGAGGATAGAAGGGGGGAGGGTCACGGTCAGTGGGGAGTTCGTGTGGATAGAGTCCAAAGAGGTTAAGGACCGAGGGGTTGAGAGGAGTCTCGAGGTGACCGCGATTATCTTCATAGCCCTAGAAGCTTGGGCAAAGGTCATAGTACCCCTGGTCCTGGGACAAGGGGGTGGGCTGGATAAGTTGTTGCGGGAGGCAGGAGAAGTGCGAAGAGAATGGATAGGTAGGGTCCTGGAGCGACTTAGGTTTGTGGCCATAGAGAAGGTGAGGTTAGCAGGGGAGAAAGAGCTTCTGAGGGCGTGTTATCCGTTGACGGTGAGGGTGTCGTCTTTCCTGTTTCTAGGTACAAATGACGGGAAGATAGTGAGACTTCTAGAGAGGGGAAGGAGTTTGGGGTTACCCTTTGGGACCCTGTGAACGCTGTATACGCATTGCATCGATCAGGGTATCTCTCCACGCAGGAAGCTTTGGGGTATTCTTAGGAGGTTGGGGTCTCTGGAGAAACCTTTCAATCTTTCACCAGAAAGATATCGCCGGTGGGTTTTTAGAATGGCGTCGGTAAATGCTGAGGTTCGTACTCAGTGAGAACGGAGCAGTAGAGTAAATTGAGGCCAGTGACACTGGAAAAGTTTTGGTTCCAGGGGACCCTCGAGTGACGTCCTACTGGATGAGCGTTGAAAAAGGCGAGGTTATCCGGGGAGGTGCATACGCGTGGGTTAGAGCTCGCAGGGTCACCTGGAAAGAAGGAGTGCAGAGAAGAGGCCCGCCTGACCTCGGTCGGTTCTTAGAGATTCGGGCTACGATCTTCCTCAACGAGGAGGCGTGGACTGAAGTGTGGAGGGGCTTAGTAACTTGGCAAGTGACCCATACGGAATACCGAGAGTCCGCGAGGTTGGTAGCGAATAACCTGGTGCTGGCTGATTACGAGGAAGGGACTTTCGAGTCATGGACTCTAGTGTCCTTCGCCGAGCCTGGTGAGGTCCCTCGTGCTTCTGGAGTCCTCCACGCGAACCTACCCCAATTCTTGACCAACTCATTCTTAAGAGACCCGGAGGAAAGACTAAGAGCAATACTTAGAGCGGTTCGGGAATCCGGGGTGCGGGCTAGGGTTTTGTTCTGGCTCTATACGCGGTGCGTCGACGCGGGGGTTCCCCCAGGAGGAGAGTTGTCTGCCATATTCGGGAGGTTGAGAGAGTTTGAGGGGATCAGAGCTCACGTCGCGGACGTCCCATACGCCCGCCTCTTCGGGGAAGAGCAGGTGGTGAACCGGCGTGGGTACGAAGCCCGATGATAAGAGGGTTCCCGGAAACTCTCTGGGCGTCAGTAGAACCGATAGAAGATACCGGGGGAGTAATCCGTGTCACTCTACCTAGAGCCAGATTGGAAGGACCAACAAGGACCCCCCTGAGAGAAAAAGGGGTAACCCTACGCGGGAAGGCGTTCGCACGATTAGCGGTGAGTAGCGAGGGGAGGGTAGTGATTGGGGAAGCCCGAATATTCCTTTCGAAGGAGGGCCTTATAGAGATAGCGCACAGCTTGCGGGCTGGGAAGGACCCTCTCTGGGACGCGCGAGCTGTAAGGGATCGACTAGAAGAGTTAGTAGAGGAGGTGAAGCCTCGTGAAGGGTGCGAAGAAGAATATCGAGTGACCTACGGGGGGTGGGAGGAGATACCACGGGTCGCCTTCAGTGAGCCGGTGGGAGCTCCCCGTTTCATCCTTCAGCGAATCTACCCCTCCGAGGCAGTCGAGAGGGCGGTAGAGAGAAGGATTTTCATTCTAAGCCAGTTCCGGTTTACGGGATCGGACCTCCATACCTTGCTAACATGGTGTTTCCGGGATCCCTATAGAGACGATTGGTCGACTCTAGAGGACCTAGGTTATGCCTTTGAAGGGTGGGGTCGACACGTGAGGGAATCAAATATATCGTGGAGATACTTGGGTAAGATCTGCGAAGGGGAGTTAGGAGGATTGGACCCCTCGGATCTAATTCGGATCGCGATCACGTGTCAGCAATGGAAGCTGGGGGATGAGCGAGCCTGACCTTGGCGAGCTTATGGGGTTGGAGACGGTAATGCGGTTCTCGGTGGTCTACAAGGGGAAAGCCGCACTAGGAAGGCTGAGATCTTTCTGTCTCCCGACGACCGACGATTCTTCGCAACCGAGTTAGTGGAAGGGAAGACCCCCTAGACATCGCCCGAAAGGCCCTAGACCGATTGAGGAGATTGAGAGGGGGCGGCGCCGAGGGACGCGTGGTTGATACGGTGGAATACCGAGGAAGGTCAGAAGTTCCAAGGACGGCTCACGGGAGAACTTGGGAGATCCAAACCTGGGCCTACCGACTACTCTACGCCGACGACGCAACCATAAGGAGGGTCCGAAATAGGGGACAGGTGATAGAGAAATTCCCATTAGGCGAAGAAGGAGGCCACGAACTGTTCACCTAGTGTTGGGAATCGCGAGAAGACACAGTCTTCGAGTGGTGGACGCTCGTGGGAGAATCATCAAACCCCTGTTTCGAGGACAACCCGGAGAGGTGGATAGGGCCCTGATCAGGCTGTGCTCTCAAGCGGGGATAAGGGGGATTTCTGACCTAGAAATCGCCAACTTAGCCTTAGCGGCGTGTGAAGAAAAACGAGTAATGGACTCTTGGTGGACTGTGACTAGCAAGGAGTCGGGAGAAGATAGTGCAATCCAAGAATCAAGCGAGGGGGAAAAAAACTCAGGGAAGGGAGGCGATTCGGAAGAGAGTGACGATAGTGAGGAGAGCGACTAGGGGATAACGATAGGGTGCATGGAGAGTAAGGTGGAAGCAGGACTCTTTCGTCCACCGGAAACAGCTGTAAGAAAAGGGTGTTGAAAAAAGCCAAGAGTTGGGAGCTAGGCTAAGTAGATTTATGGAAGAAATGACTGAGGGTACAAAGTCGATAAGCAGGGCCGAGAAGGGCCCAGAAACGGCTTCAGGGGAAAGGTAAACCTTGGAGGGTCAAAGAGCTAGCACGGAAGTACGAGTACATAGGGAGGTAGAGCCGCGGGTGCCAGTGAGAGAAGGGGCGGCTGAAGCCTCGAGGGGTCTTCCTGTAGAGCCTCGATGGGCGGATCTAGTGGACACTGAAGCAAGGATGGGAGAAGCTCTGGAATTTTTGAGAGATCGGCCAGGGTACCGACCGCCTAGGAGGGAAGAAGAAGGGGGTCCAAATAGAAGGGACCTAAGAGATGAGAGGTCGGAGGAAGCTGGTGGGAGGCCAAGGAGATGGGCCGAGAGGGAATCAGATGCTGCGTGGGCTCTCGGAGAGGTAATGGGGAGAAGTCCGGGGGTGGACACCTGGAGAGGATTTAGGGGACAGGAGCCCGCACGTTGGGAGACGGAATGGCCGAATGAGAGAGAACGCTACGGGGAAGAACCTTGGGGCCCCCCGAGACCCCGACCGCAAATTGAGGAGCCGGACCCCTCTTGGTACAAACCGTATGACCCGGTGATTGATGGGTCTATGGAGGGACCCTATTTTCGTCGTTACGACAACCGACGAGTTCCTTACTACTACAACGTCAACTTAGGCCTAGAAGCGCTTTTCTTCGATGGACGTGATGTGACTGGGTTCGTCGAGAAGTGGGAGAGTTATGCTTACCGAAAAAGCTTCTCCGAGAAAGAGTGGATAGACCACTTCATCCAGCACTCGGATCCAGAATTAGACCCAGCAATAAGGGCTATCTACCCAGCAGATGGGCGATGGAGGACGTTCAAAAGTAGTCTATTACGGACTTTCGCGTGTGATGATTTAATCCCCACCATATTATGAAGGGGGAACGAGAGAGTTTGGTGGCCTTCACCCGGAGGTTCAAGCGCTTGTCCCAAGCCCTAGTGGATAGAGGGATGTTGTCGGAGGTGGATAGGTGCGTAATGTTTATGCTGCACCTACCCGAAGAGAAAAGGAAGCAAGTCCTTGAGAAGGCCCCAAGAGACTCGGCCAATTTTGAGAAGGTCGTCGAGGTAGTCTTCATGGGAGGAGGAGTGGACGTGAGGGAATACATGAAAGAAACCCTGGACATGGTGCTCTGTAGTATGCGCAACACACGGAACGATGTCCCTCGGGGGAATGACAGACCTCCCCCTGGCCCACCTGGTCCACCGGGTCCCCGATGGGGAGAACGTCAAATAGGATGGAAAAGCGACCAAGAAACCAAGGACCCTGGAGAAATGACCGGGACTTAGGGGGAAACCGATGGCCCGACTAGGGGGATTCCCATTGGAAGGACGTTAGGGATGGAAGGTGGGGAGATACGCCTCAAATGAGGGCCGCTGGGGTACGACCTGAGGTTAGGGCTCCACCACCACCCGCGCTGCTGCCACAGGCTCCTCCCGTGCCTGTAGCCGCTGTGGCGCAAGGGGAATCACGCCCCAACCACCCGCAAGCTCGAAGTGGGTGTGTTTACTGCAACGAAGAAAGTCACATCAAGAGGGACTGCCCTCATCTCACAGAGGCTTTGAGTTTGGGAGTGGTTAAGCTAAATGAAAACAAATGGGTTGTGTGGGGGGATGGTGGAGAGGCGGTCTCCTTCTACCCTTCGATGAAGGTGAACGTGGACAAGAGGATAGCCCTCCAGGAGGCGAGGTTGGGGAAGAAACCTGAGATTGGAGGCACCTCCAACTCGTTCAATATCCAAATGACGGAGTCACCAGGAGGTGTGTCCACTAGGGAACCCCAGGTGTCCAGCATCAAGTTCATTGAGACCCGGCCTGAAGAAGAGGGGTCTTGCCTAAGGGTAAGAACACAGGCTGGGGCCGAGACATCTAAAAACCAAGAGAACGTGGCGGAAGAAGGGGGAGGAAGGAGTGGCGACGACGACCAGCCAATAGTCGATGCCAAAGTTGCGGAGGAAAAGAAGGAGGAACCCACTTCACCCAAATCGCCTAGGAAGAGGGGGGCGAAAAAATTCGAAATGAAATGCACCTTAGATGAGATAGACACGGTGACTCCCCTTAGGAGAACCTTGATGCAGCCTATGCACTGCACGCTTCTGGAATACCTGACAACCAGCAAAAGCGCTAGGGAAGAACTCCTAAGCATCACGAAGAAAGTAAGAGTCCCACTCGTTGGAGGACCCACGGTGCCGGGGGATGGTCCAGCCAAGGAAGAAGTACAACCCTCCCTCATTACCATAGAGGAGCTGCCGGCTAACTTCTTCTAGGGGGAGGAGACCAAAAAGTTCTATGTGTTAGGGAGCGGCCAGCTCCAAGCGGTGGTGAGTGGGAAGAAGATGAGGACTCTTGTAGACAATGGGTCCGAATCTACGGTATGTAGAGACTCCATCGCCCGGGAGCTAGGCTTGGAAATAGATCGGGGAGTATCGATGTCGATGGTCATAGCGGATAACAAGCTACAACCGGCAGAGGGGGTGTGTCACAGCCCAGTGATCGATCGCGGGCGTCGAGGCCTCGGTCCAATATTTTCGGTGAAAGAGTGTTCCTCCGAGTTGATCATCGGCAGAACCTGGCTAAGCGCGGTTCACGCTACCACGGTTGACCTGCCCGATGGAAATCAGACCCTCTCAATCCAAAGTCCGGATGAAATCGGGGTGGTCCTAAAGACTGTGGATGCGCAAGATGAGCGGAACAAAACCAACATTCCTAGGCGGAAGAGTAACCAGTCGAGGATATGCCGAGTCCGTCTGGAGTAGGCGCTCTTTACGGATAAGGGACCCCCGAGGGACCGATTGGAGGTCGAGGATGTCGGGGGCAGGGTGGTGATCAACGGGATAGGGTACGAAAAGGAGGACGAGGAGGAGGAGCTCGGTGGATGTGTGAGACTGTCTTTTTGAAGGAATCCCCCTAGCCAGTGGAAACAAGAAGCACAAAACCGTGGCGGAAAAGGTAAAACCCACCGCGGTCAACCGGGATAAAACGAGGGAAACTTCGATATCGGAGGAGGAGATTGCCCATATCATCCGAAAAAGGAAAGAAACCGAGGGACAGAGAATCACGGCCGACAGATTGGCCAAGATGGATATAGGAGATGGAAACCTCACGGAGAAAGAAAAGGAATTCGTGGCTATGACCCTACGGGGCAGCGATAAGGCCATTGCCTTCGATGACTCGGAGAGGGGGAGAATTGACCCAAGGTACGCTAAGCCTGCCCGGATCCATATGATTCTCCACGTACCTTGGAAAGATAGACCCCAGTGGAAATATGCTCAAAAGGAAAAGGAGGAGATAGTAGCCTTTATCAAGGAAAATATCAGAACGTTCGTCGCGGAGCCTTGCGAAAGTGCTTACTCCAACAAATGGTTCTTTCTGAGGAAAGGGGGTAGCAACAAGCTGAGGTGGATTCAGAACCTCCAAAGGACCAACATGGTTACTATAAGGGACGTGGGATCCATACCTGAGGCGGACGTACTTGCGGAAGGATCGACAGGTCACTCAATATACTCAATCTGCGATCTCTTCTTGGGGTATGACGAGATCCCCTTGGACTACCAAGATAGGCACATGACCGCCATGCATACGCCTCTAGGGCTGGTCCAAATGATGGTGGTACCTATGGGGTGGACGAATGGCGTGGCGGTGTTCCAAAGGACCATGATTGCAGTCCTTAAGGAGTTCATACCTGAGAAGGTGGAGGTCTTCCTAGATGACTTCATGATAAAAGGGTCGGTCGAACAGGATGAGATGGAGGTCTATCCCGGGGTAAGAAAGTTCGTAGTGGACCACATGAGCGATGCCTGGGAGGTCCTAGTGAAATTAGACGATGCCAACCTCACTGTGAGCGGAACTAAGAGTCGCTGAGGCGTGTCGTCCATCAAGATATTGGGTTTCATTTGCGACAAGGATGGACGGAGGCCCGATCCCGGGAAATTAGAGAAACTGATGACCTGGCCATCTCCGCTCAAGTCAATAACGGAAGTTAGGCAATTTCTAGGGGTGGTGGACTGGAGAATCTTCATAAAGACCTACGGTGAGAAAGTGAAACCCCTTAGACAACTGCTTAGGAAATCAGAAGGATGGATTTGGGGGGAGGAGCAGGCCGCGACCATGGAAGCTCTAAAAGAGGAATTCTGCGAAGGAGGGCCGGTCCTAGGAGTTCCTTTCTTCGAAGACGAGGAGGATCGCCCATTCATAGTTTCTACGGAAGCGGGTCCTCACTCGGTAGGGGGCCTCTTATCTCAGAAGGATGGGGAAGGGAAAGAGAGACCGTTACGGTGTGAGGAGACCCGGGGAGGGGCTCCTACCGCTCGCTGAAGCCAGGGGCAACGCCGCCTGTCACTCGGTCCGCCCACTTCCGAGGTCCTCAGCGGCAGATAGGGTGTTGGGGGTTATTATCTCCTGTTTCCCCTGCCCACAGAAGCGCTTTAATCTAGCGTTATCAGATCATAATTCTCTTGAGTAATTTATTCAATGAGCGGTTCCCTCTTTTCTGGAGTCAGAGCCGGATGTAGATTGGGCCTGATCATGAGGGTTATCTGTTTTGACTCTAACAAGTTCGGTTTTAAAAGGGAGAGTGGTCCAATCAGGCGAGTCGATTTCCAGAGAATAAACAGTCCCTTCAGCA
>BFEA01000488.1:590126-614243 GCA_003427395.1 Chara braunii
TGAACTAGGAAATAATACATTAATTTGCACTCGCAGTTTGCTGTTTTCTCATCAGGGACCTCGCTTCAGCTTCCCCCCCCTTTTTGTCCACGCTTGACCTCGATTCATCTTGTTCGTCAGCCAACTGCTTGCTGAAWAAAATAAAATAAAATAAAATAAAATAATAGAGAMAGYCCCWCACACTGGTCCACCCTTTCTAAGTGGGCATGGTGTTTGCTRGTGTTAGACAGAACGATCCTCATCCAGGATCGCGTTCAATTTCTTACCCCCTTACCKCTCTCCGATCTACAACGAGGAAGCTTGATGGGACGTTCAGGGTGAGGCCGATGATAGTATTATAACTGGTCCAGGCCGCAACGGGAAAGTTGAATGGCTGTTCAGTAAGTGACAGTGTGGTGACTGGTCCCGCTTGCTGCAGTAAACTTGATTGGCTGATCAACAAGCGATAGTGTGGTGAGTGGTCCCGCTTGCTGCAGTAAACTTGATTGGCTGATCAGCAAGTGACAGATGATGATTGGCCCCGCTTGCAGTGGTGAACTTGATTGCCTGATCAGCGAATGCAGTAAAATATCCGGTCCTCCTTGCAGCGGTAAAGTTGATTGGCAATTCAATGATTTACTGGAAATGATTCACTGGAAATTGTCCCTGCTAGCAGCAATTCGCCTGATTGGCTGTTCACCATGAAAATTAATATTAAAAATAATAATAATAATAATAATAATAATAATAATGATAGTGACGAGCACCCACCGTCTTCTCGACTTCTCTTCCCTCACACGTACTATCCTCGGCACTCTCTCCACAACTCTTTCACTCTATCTTCCTTTCTCTCTCTCTCACTGCCTTTCCCACTTGCTTGTTAACTCTCTTCTCTCTCACTCTCCTCACTCTATCTTTTGCTCTGACTCCCGTTGCCTCACGGTCGTCCCCCCCCTTTTTCTCTCACTCACACACTCACACGAATACTCACCATAGGTGCCCCCTCAATGTTGATCGATGCAGGCAGAGAGTTCTCACGTCGGCCATGACCRYCTCAAGAGCAGCCACGGGATGCCATAGTTCAGCTCGCTCTGTCACTGCACRCACCTCGCCACCTCCATCCCTTCCTTCAATCGGATCATGTGCTAGCGCGCTGCGCTCGCCTRGTACGCAGTCCCTTCCCCCTGTCAAMAACCTGTTCCCCTACACTCCTCGCACGGGCGGAGTAACCGCCGGAGCGCCGATTCTGCCCGTGCTTGCTGTCGCGGGTACACCTTGCTCGCTCTTCGTTTTTTCCCCCTTCTTTTCTCACCCGCCCCAGCTATATCCACGTAGAGTCCGCCTCGTAGGCTCAACACCACTGGTTCTCTTCGAGGCAAAACGGTGACTCATTCTTCAGGCCCTGACTAGGCAAAGAAAAAAAAAAAAAAAACAGGCCCGGGGCAGTGGACCCAGTACTTCGTCTGTGGTGGTGGCAAGGGCCCTTAGACCAGGGGTCATTTCGTGATAGAGCCAGCACCAGTTAGCCCTATCTGAAGGCTCGATAGCCGCTGCAAGCCAGAAACAACACAGCAGCGTGCATCATGCCATTCCAGAACCAGGGAATTACCAGTCTCAACCGTGGYCGTCCGTACCATACCATCACCGAACCTGGAAACAACACAGTGGCGTGCKCCATACCGTTCCCGAACCAGGGAATTACCAGTCTAAGCTGTAGCAGGGTGTGTTGTCACCGTACAACACACTGTATCGTTACCGCACCAATGCAGAGCCTGAAGTAATCGCTTGGAGATGCTGTAACCCATATCGTGCCGATGCCGATACAAGACCGTGCCTGAAAACGATGCAGTGGCGTGTACCACGCCAATGCCGAAGCAATACTGTTCCTGAAACATGTCGAACATGGCAAGACGCAGCGGCGCGGCAATAGTACCAATCCTGAAGTAAACCGCCGCAATGGTCCCGGACCTGAAAATGAGTCACTACAGAGGTTCCAAACTTGAAATAAATCTCCGTGAGGGCCCCGAACCTGAAACGAAACACCGCGATGCCACCGAACCTGACCGGTCCCGAAATCTAGTACCGGGCTGCYACGCCACRCGGATCCCAAACCCGTACAACCATGCCATAATAATTCCATACCTATCCCAAACCTGATATGGAATGGCGCAACGTTTCCGGACCTAAAAACAAACTGCCGGCAGGGTTCCAAGCCTGGAATAACTGTCGTAGCGGCCCCGGTCCTGAGAATAAATCTCCGCAGYTRTCCCAAGCCTGAAAATAAGTCACCGTAGTGAAACAACTGTCACCGGGCCCATGCCGAACCTGAAGCGCGTTGGAAACCGTAGGACGTAACCATTCCGTAACAACCCCCGTATCCGTACCGAACCAAACTCCATACTGTCGACCCAAGGTAGCACCACCCCATGCTGTCCACGTGACTCCCGTTCTCAGAACATCCCAACTGCGGTAATGTTAGTAATCAAGCAAACCAGGGAAAGCGACGCAGGGAACCTCGACCATGGGCAGTAGTGAAAGCTTGTCTAAAATCCGGGGAAAATGATCAATCCGGAGCCAGAGCTGATGGCGGGTAATCAAGGCGAAATTAGGCCAATCTCCTTATAGTAATGGGTTTCCGTCCCTTTCATCGTTTTTAATCATTCTTCCCTTTCCTTAATTCTGTTGTCGGAAATAGTAAATTAACCGTAAGTTCCATAAAATTCAATTCCGAAAAAGTTTAAATAAATGGCCGAATTCCTTTTGTTTCTTTTCTCTTTTACCATTTTTAATCTTTTTCTATGTTTTTAATTTAATTGTCGGGAAAATAAAATAACAAGGGTATTCCCCCTAGAATTAAATGCCGTGAAAAATAAAGAAATTAAGGGATATTATGTTTTTCCCTTCTCCCCTACTGGTCTTAATCCCTCTTCCCATCTTTAATTACGGTACTAAAATAGACAAAAATTTGAGGCCCTATTTCGCCCCGGTCGTATGCTGCAAAAACGTTGCGGCTAGGTCAACTCCTCTCTCTCCATGGCAGGCCAATCCGGGTCTAACCCTTTGAACGGTCGGAAATGTCAGTCCCTAGACATGCCGAGTGCGGCCACCCATCTCCCCATCTTTGAGGGTTACTCATAAGGCTCAGTGCGCCCAAAATCAGGACTGCCCTGAGTTCCCCTAATTTTTGTTGCCTGGTCATACGAGACTACCATCAAAACACGGATTTGTCCCTGAGCCTAAGTCCCAAAACTGCAGATCTCAGGCGGCGCACTGCTTGTGGCCGCCTGACAACGGTTCGAGAGCAGGACCTTGAACCCCGCCGAACGAAATTACCAGTTCGAAAAGGAAATTCTGGGGGTATTGCACTGCCTAAAGACCTTCTGCTACTACATCTACGGAAGGTGTTTTCTCCTAAGAGTGGACGCAACAGCAGTAGTGGCCGTCCTCCAAAAGGACTTCTCTCTGACCGACCCGACTGTCGCTCGGTCGATGATCTATATTAGGCTTTACAATAACAGGGTCGAGTGGATCTCCGGGGCAAAAAATCATGTCGCCGACGGACTGTCCCGACTCCCGATACGAGAAGAGGACTATCCGAGGTTGGAGGAGGCAAGGGTGGCGATGTCCAAGGGAGAGATGATCCAAGTAGCCTCTAATAGGACGCGAGTGGGGGTGGCCATCCGGGAGGAAGATAGAAGACCGGAAACGTTCCTGGCAAACCTTTACGATGAAAAGTACCGCGATATAGGGTTATACCTCGCAGGCAAGGAGGAAGGCACCGAGATGGTTAAGAAGGAGGCGCTAGGGTATTGCCTACGAGGAGGGCACCTCTTTAAGAGGCCTACCAAGTTTGCGATCGCTATGAGAGTCCTTTGCGACCTGGAAGAGAGGAAGGCGGTCATAGAGGAGCTGCACGATGGAGTCGTCGGAGGTCATAGGGGAGTAAAAGAGACTTTTGATAAAGTTCGTCAACTCTATTGGTGGGACGGACAGTACGGAGAGGTCAAGAGGTACTGTTCGACCTGTGAGGCTTGCCAAAAGAGGGCGACCGTTTGCTACAAGGAGCCCCTAGTTCCTTCGCTCCCCACTGTTCCGTGCGAGAAAGTCAACATTGACTTAGTGACCATGGCCAAAGGAGTGGGCGGACTTCGGTACATAATCAATGCTCGTGACGACCTTACCGGATTTGTGAAAACTAAGGCTATTAAAAAGAAGACAGCCGAGGAGGTGAGTGACTTCCTCTTAGAGTATATCGCGAGGTACGGGTGCGTCGAGAAGGTAGTGATGGATAGGGGATCCGAGTTCCTAAGCCAAAAGGTTAGGATACTATTGGAAAAAGCGAGGATTAAAGCGGTCTGCACTACTACCTATCACCCCCAAAGCAACGCTCCGGTCGAAAGAGGTGACCAAACGTTAGTGGATGCCTTGGCAAAATGGTGCAGGGGGCGTGCGGAGCAGTGACCGAAGTACTTGTGCTATGCGGTTTGGGCCGACAACATCACAGTCAAATCAAGCACGGGGTATCCTCCCTATACCCTTTGGTTCGGTCGACATTGTCACCTGCCGATCGAGTTTCACATCGATACTTGGACGAGTGTCTCTTGGAAGACCAATATGACGAGGGGCGAGTTGTTAGAGGCAAGAATACGTCAAATAGCAGAAAACCTTGACGCCGAACTTACCGATGCAGGGGGGAACATCAAGAAGGAGAGGGTGAAAGGGAAGGAAAGGTGGGATAAGAACTTGCGAGTCGGGAAAGAGTCGATAGGGTCTGGAGACCTAGTCGTGGTGTACAACTCATCTGTAGAAAAGACTTGGAGCAGGAAGTTAGCCAATCGATGGATGGGTCCGTACCGGATCCTATAGAGATCGGATGGAGGGCATATCTCCTTGCCGAGTTTGATGGAGCCAAGTTACGGGACCCTATCGTGGGGGCCCGCCCCTCCCCAGCCAAGGACCCCTAGAAGGAAGAAACGGCCTAGAGAGGATGACAGTGACGCCGACCGGTTAAGAAAACGCAGCCTAAGAGAGAAGAAAGAAAACGAAAGAGAGAGAGACGCGAGAAGAGGATGAGGAGACGGAGACGGATATAGAGTCACTTGTGGAAAAGAGGGAGAGTGATGTGCCATAGTTAGAGATACATGTATCATAGTTCAACAAAAAAATTCCCACGAGAAATGAAAGTTGAAAAAAATTCAAAAAAAAAAAAATCTTTCACATTTATAAATTATCATTTCAATGTTCGTCCAATTCTAAAATTTACAGTTTTATTTGATAGGTTTCCGTCTAAATATGAGTTTTTCCTTTCAAGTACATCTATTTATTCAAGATGGAATAAAAGTCTGGACGAATTGCTGAAATATTTTAATTAAACTTTCATTCTACTACAACAAATATCTTCTAATTTAGATTGCATTAACTTACTTATGACCGAAAATCCTTACTTAGAATGACAGTCCAATTAAAATATTTCATGAACTCATCCAGACGTTCATTCCATCTCTAACATGCAGTTCAAATAAAAAGGGATACCCCATTCTCGAAAGGAAAGTTTTCAAGTAAGACGAAAAATTTTAAAATTGGAATGACATTTCTTAAGATGGAATGAAAAATTTAAATTTATAATGTAATTTTACTATAGAATGATTATTTAATTTTGGGAAATTTTTCTGTTGTTCCAGGAGGGATGGTGTGTCGTAGTTCCAAGGGAAAATTGTACCATAATTAGAGGGGGCTTGTCACGGGAACGAAAGGGAGGACATAACGTGAGGGGCGATGTGTCGAAGAACGTACCATGAGTCATGTACCACAGTTCCTAAGGAAGGGGGACTAGGGACGGTGCCGTATCAAGATAGTGGGGTTAAGTCTAGTGAAAAGAAAAGGGGAACGTGATCTAACCGGGGAAGTGGGATGAAACGAACCATGACGGAAAATAGGGTCCATTTCAAGGGGTAAACATTGGGTGTGAGGCAAAGGTTAAAAGAAGGGGGTCATGAGAGAGGCTCGCCCGGGACGGCGAGAGTCGGGGTGTGGGCTGGTTGTCAGGCGGCTGCCTACAGCCGAAGTACTTTCTTTTTTTTTGTGAGCAAATTTCGAACCCTTTTTCTTTGCGTTTTACTTGAGTTTGGTGTATGCCTGCGCGTGATTGAAAAGTTTGTGGGTGATTCTGAACTTCCGGGGCTTTGTACTAACCTTGCAACGGGTGAAAATGACGGGTCGGACTACGGTCGCAAGCGGGCTCGGGCGGATCGGAGTTTTTGTGCCTGGACCAAGGAATCGAGGATACGTGACTAACTTCAAGGCGGGTCGTGGAAGGCTCAGAGAAACAGAGCCTGTGAAGACCCAGGATGCAGCGGAACTAACCCCGGTCTCGCGCTACCAGGCGCGCTACCAGGCGCGGAGCCAAAATCGGAAATTTTCGACCAGATGAGCAGGGGTCAAGGAGAGAACGGCTGATAATGAGACTGCGTTGGTGGCAAAGGAAGACCTCGAATATGGAGTACTCGGGGCGCAGGAAGAGCACCCCCTGCTGGTGCACGAGGCGACGATTGGACCTGGGTACGAGATTGTGGGTCACGGAGGATGAAGAACGGGGGTATGAACAGTCGCGGCGTAGTAACCTGCTCGAGTAAACTGCCCCAATGGGATGAAGGGTCAGCTTCGATCGATCGACTCGCTATCGGGCACTCTCGGTACGCGCCTCCCCAATGTGACGACGCGACTGGGCACCTCAGGGGGAGGTCCTCTCGGGCTGATTAGATGGCAACGATATCTGGGGAATTGGGCCAGGCTGGTTGATTTGAGGGGAAGACAGTATGTTCGGTATCAAGAAACAAAGAGAATTGTTTCTAGGGCCCAGTCCTCTACCGCCGATTGGAGTGAGGCCGCGATGGGGAACTGGCCTAGCCAAAGGTAGACTTAACTGTTAAAAGGGCCAACTGACGAAGGAGCGTCGGCTTAAGAAGAAGGTCGGGGTAGATGCGGCAGCAGTAATCCAATTGGGAGCACGGGAGGGGGACCGAACGAGGGGCGACAGGATGAACGGGCGAAAAAAATAGTGGGATACGAAGTGGTTGATACAGGTTGAGGGCTCAGGCAGTTCTTGATGATTGTCTAAACAGACAAACCTAGCAGCCGTAAAAATCTGAAGGGGGTACGGATACAGTCACGGGGGAATAACAAAGAAAGTGTAAAGAGAACGCAGCGGGAAGGCGATCCGACGAGCTGGCCAAAGAGGGAGCGAGCCAGAATACGCGGACGACGGTTCTTGTTGACTAAGAAGGGGAGTCGGAATCCACGGGAGAGATAGGGGAAAGGCCGTCATTGGATGAAGTAAGGGCGAGGGGATCGCGAGTCCTAGAGGAAACTGACGGCTGGCCAAGGCGGGAGCAACTGAGTTAGAACGAAAGGAAACAAAAATTTCCCGAAAAATTCGGAGGGAGGAGAATTGGGCACGAATAGACTGGTGGCGGAGTGTTCAAAATTGAAGGTGGGAGGTGACTGAAAAAGTATAGATAGACTGGGAGCGAAGGGAAAAGGGGAGAGGACATTAGTGTTCGGGATCTGGCGCACGGGGGAGCGGCATTCGAGGATCGATGTATGGAGTGAGTAGAGCGCAGTCACGAGGTTGCCATGATGTACATGTTCTGGGCTAAGGCCCCAGCAAGCCTCGTGCCCGCTCTAAGTGAAGGCGGGCCAGCAAATCAACAAGAGCCCTCTGTGCAAACATTTCACGAAGTGGGGTCCATACAATTGCAGCATGCCAGTTGGTTGGAGTGCACCGAGTCTCGAATCTCTGCAAATGTGGAGATCCCAGTCCTCTGAGTTAGTTAGGCCCTGGGCACATGAACGTGAGGCCGACAATGCGTGTTGGGTATAGAGGTCGAAAATGCCAAAGGGAAATCGGCCCACTATCTCAATCTGGCCGCAGGCCTTGACAAAAGAGGCGCAACTGCATCACCCGGGCCCCAACTGCATCGGGCCTGGGTTCAGGCACTGGGGCCCAGTCGCAGGCTGAAGGGAGGCCGCCCACACGCAACACTAGCATATAGGCAAGCAAGGCGAGTGGGCAGGGATCTTGGCCATTGCGGGCAATGCCGGCACGCTGCGCTAATGCGAGCTGCTGCGCTGCGCTAGGATGAGGTGCAAGGCAGGCAGGCGCTAGGCGGTAGGGTGCTGCCTGTGCACTGCTGCGCTGGCGGCCATAGCCGGGCTGCATAGGGCGCAGGGGACGTGAGGGCGGAGGTGGTTCTTCGGAGGTGAAGGGCGCTGTGTGGGATAACAAGGAAGAGTGTGGGTGAAGGAGGGGACGCATCTGGTGGAGGTGGAGGTTGACATTGGTGTTGACATCATCACTCGCTGGTCGTCAAGTTGTCTGGTTGCTTTCATTGTTGTAGTTGTAGGCTTAGGCTGTAGAGTAGATAGGGTCCCTTGCGCCGTTCAGAGAGAGAGCTACATTGGGTTATGCTGTTGGTGTTGCCTTGTTGGGCTTGGACATTGACTCACGATTCTTCTGTTTCGTTCTCGAATGGATGGTTACTCGGTACCATTGTGCTATCTGCTCATGCTTTGACTACTTGGACTTCAGTGTGATTTTGCAATCTGGATTTTTGTGCTTCGTCCATATTCATGTTCCTTGCAATTTGGGATCGGAGCTGGTACGATTCGCCACTTACCCTTGGCACGATGGCGTTATAAAGACTTGATGCGTTGATGATGCCCCAGTAGTATTATAGATACATATGACTGCTTGTGTGCATCAACGTTCTACAATTACTATAAGCAAAACCAAGAGGAGGGTATGTACCTAGTGTATGTCTCTGAGAAAGGGGAGGTCGTTAAAACACCCCCAGAGATAGAACGCGTCGTTGCTAAGTTCCCTGATGTGTTCGAAGAACCTACAGAAGTTGTTGAAAGGGAAGTTGTCCACGCTATAGAAATCGTTCCAAGGAGTAAGACCCCAAACGGAAGGATCTATAGGATGGCTCCCGCCGAGTTAGATGAACTTCGGCGACAACTTAAAGAGCTGATAGAGAAGGGATGGATTCGGCCTAGTACTTCCCCTTACGGATCTCCCGTGCTATTCGTACCGAAGAAGGGGGGTACATTGAGGATGTGCATTGACTATAGAGGCCTCAATGTCATCACTGTGAAGAACGCAGAGCCTCTACCTTGCATAGACGACCTATTGGATAGGGTGCAGGGATGCAAGTACTATAGCAAAATAGACTTGAAATCCGGCTATCATCAGATCGCTATAAGACCTAAGGACCAACACAAGACAGTTTTTTAGACTCGTTATGGTCTGTATGAGTTTGTAGTGATGCCCTTTGGCCTTTGTAACGCGCCGGGAACATTCCAACACACTATGAATCGGATCTTCCATGACCATTTAGATAAGTTTGTTGTGGTATACCTTGATGACATTCTGATCTTTAGTAAGTCTGCCGAGGAGCACCCACAACACGTTGAGACATACACATTTCATTAAAAGTGAACCTTTTGATTGTTCAAGCACGCACAGCACATTGAGACATACACATTTCGTTAAAAGTGAACCTTTTGATTGTTCACTTTATGTAACAAAGCCGGAATTCATGTTGGAGTCATATAAGTAAGAGAAATTCATGTTGGCAATATGAACTGAGGAGCGACATAAATAAGAATAAATTGAGACAATTATTGGTAGGTGTTGCTAAGTGGGCAGTGATTTGGGTCAGCTGCCATCGCATGGAGTACTCGACCCATCACACACGCACACACCCCACCCAACCCCAACCACCCCAGCACACCAACGGTGTTTGAATTTCTCCCTTGTAGGCTATCTTCGAGGTAGCCTTTTGGAGCGGCCGCCACTCGGCAACTCAGAATAAACTCCAGGTTTGTTCAAGTGCTGCGCTTGATTATGGGCACTACATTGTACGCCATCATTGCGACTGCTTGCTTGCACATGCATTGGTAGTCGATGAACGGTCTAG
The DNA here is from genome assembly GCA_003427395.1 of Chara braunii. Taxonomy (NCBI): domain Eukaryota; kingdom Viridiplantae; phylum Streptophyta; class Charophyceae; order Charales; family Characeae; genus Chara; species Chara braunii. Next base: position 600,083 of record BFEA01000488.1, read on the forward strand.
TTATAAAATGGTATAATATATAAACAAAGATTTAATTCAGAATATAGAAGATTCTATTCAAGGTTTCAACATAATAATTTAGATTTAATTTAGTGAATAAAAAAGAAGACTTAGTAATAGACTACTTGCTTGCACATCCATTGGTAGTCGATATGAGATAGCCCTGTGCCCGTGGTGTTTTATACAAAGTCTCACGAGTGTCGGCTATATGATTTCCATGACGGAAAGTTATGGGATGGCTACTGAATGGAGTAGGAGTATTGTCGCGTTGTTGTTATGTTGTTTTCTGTCGTTTCGTGTGTGTGTGTGTACACGTTTTATTTTTAATATTATGTTCGTAGTGAGCAGGATACGTCCTAGTCGACCGACGTCGAATTTCGTGCGCCGGTTCCCGTCCGTAGTGATCGGGATACGTCCTAGTCGACCGACGTCGAATCGTGGTGGTCTCGGACATCAGCCCCCCCCCAGTGCGCCGGTTGGCATGCGGGTCCGACAGAGGTGTGGCACCGCGCGTACCCCGTATGGTACAGCGAACGAGAAACGCCATCGGCTGGTCCACCTCTACAATTTCAATTGACCATCTTTCGTACTGTGGACTGGTAGCTCGGCGGGGATACGCCCACCAAAGGGAGGTGACAGCTCCCGTAAGGTGGACATAAGTCGCGCCTCGCGTAGTACCTATCCTGTCGTAGGGGCTCGCGAGATGTATGGCTGGGGCACACAGCCGGGGCGGCTAGCGGAAGGTCAATATGTATTCTTGACGAGGATGGAGACCAATGCGCTCGACAGCGTCACGAACCCCAAAAATTGGACGCTCTAAGCGGGTCATTAATTTCCGCGAGCAAAGGTAGAGGACGGAATCTTAAACTACAAATGAATTCCTAGTTAGTCGTTGACAAATCCCTTGTATAAGACTCTGAGGACCTTGCCCGCACTGAGCCTGACAAATGTGATGCATCGCGCAGTTCCCACACGCGGAGATGTGAATCTCGGCAATTCTTGTGCATCTTTATCCGTTAACATGGCAGTTGAGCGTGAAATGAAATCAATGCGCAGGGGTAAAGGCGAGCGATACAAGATTGGGTTACTACGTACCCGCTGCGCTGGAGATATCGCTACGGAGAGAGAGAGAGAGAGAGAGACAGAGAGAGATAGAGAGAGAGAGAGAGAGAGAGAGAGAGAGAGAGAGAGAGAGAGAGAGAGAGACTCAACTTGAACAGCGAGTAAATTCGCAGTTATCGATGTTCGACAGAGCACATTAAGGAAGTGGTCAAACGCTCATTGGCCGTCTTCCCGAATTGCCATTTGCACTCGGACGGGAACGTTAATGCGAGGTTGATGTGAGGTCGTGATCTGTTTGGTGACTGACCACCTTTAAGAAGTGGCAGACCACCTTCAAGAAGTATCAAGCAGTCGTTCGTTGGTGATGGCTGTGTATTTCTTTCCCGCACGTCATCGGTTATCGGCGCGGATTGCCATTAGCACTCCCAGGGAATTTGCATGTCCGCAACATGTGAGGTCCTTCTGTGGGATGCATCCGAGACGGCAACGTATCCAGCGGGGGCCAACAGTACTACATATATGCAACGCCGAGCACCCATCAGCAGGTATATAAACAATGAAAGTGATCATGAACCTTCTGCATCGGTAGAAATGACAACTTGCACGAAGTGCCAAACAGTCGGCGGTTAGAGGACTCTAGTGCTAAAAGCATTCTTAGGGGACCTTGCGGTCGTGTTCAGAATTTATTAGTGTAGATGCTTACCTAACAATTTTGGATGTCGATTGTATGGACACATCATATGATGCTTACAAGCAAGCAGTGGCTGATTGCAGGACCTTTACCCAGAGTGGATCTTTGAGAGCAGATTTGACGCAATCCACCGTTAGATCCATTCCGGCGAGGGGGACATGTCATCCTGCCACGGTTTACTATTCTCATCACGTGGGAATCGACGACGTGAGGAACCGACAATGAACACTCTTAGGGGACTTTGCGGCCGTGTTTGGAACTTATTGGCGTAACACTAGATGCTCACCAAGCAGTTCAGGATGTCGGTTATATCGACACATCATATGATGCTTTACAAGCAAACTGTGGTTGGATTCTGACCCCCATCCCCAATGTGGATCTATGAGAGCAGATTTCACGCAATCCACCATTAGATCAACATCGGAGAGGCGGACCGGTCATCCTGCCAGTGTTCAGTGTAGTCATCATGTGGGAGTCGATATCGCAGAACCCGACGATGTTCCAATTGGGACGTGCTCTTGCTTCGTGATGTGCAGGTGCTTACCGGCGGTGCGTTCGATCCCCTCCTTAACGTGAAGCAAAGTCCGAGGGGATTGCTCAGGGTTCACACCAGAAGTGTGATTGAACTCGCACTTTGATGGAGAAGCAGGCGCGCACTCCATCAACTCGATGATTTAATAAGAACATTGGCTTGTCATTTGTATATTGCCGGATGAAAATGTCATCAAATCATTGTGTGGAGAAGACACATATCCATCCATACAAGTATCTCTTGTTTACAAAAATCATTCAATGCAAAAAATTCATTCAATGGCAAATTGCAAAGTACACAGAGGCGTTTCCAAAAGTAATTGAATGCAAAAAATTATTCAATCCAACATTGCAAAGCACACAAAGGCTTTCCAAAAATCACGAAGTACATGGAGTCAATTTCACATTCGGCAAGACATGACTCAAATGATAATCTTTTTCGCGATTTATCCATTTTGTGGATAAGACAGAAGGTCTGTAGAAAAAATATCATTTTTTGCGAACTTACGTAAATGATCAGTCTTTAAGTGAAAATACAGAAGGTAACAATTTTGACAAATCATCCATTTTTGCGAACGCCTAATATCGATCCTGCAGCGCCAAAACAATGTCGAAACACATGGGTCAAACACACATACATAAACATAATTTTTTTTCAGAATTAAATAATCATTCTAGAGTAAAATTACATTCTAAATTTTAAATTTTCATTCCATCTTAAAAAATGTCATTCCAATTTAAAAATTTTCCGTCTTACTTGAAAACTTTCCTTCAAAGAATAGGGTATCCCTTCTTATTTGAACTGCATGCTAGAGATGGAATGAAAGTCTGGATGAGTTCATGGAATATTTCAATTGGACTGTCATACTAAGTATGGATTTCCAGTCATAAATAAGTTAATCCAATCCAAGTTAGACGATATTTGTTGTAGTAGAATATAAATCTAATTAAAACATTTCATAAACTCGTCCTGACTTTCATTCCATCTTGAACAAATAAATGTAGTTGGAAGGGAAAACTCATGTTTAGACGGGAACTTATCAAATTAAATTGAAAATTTTAGAATTGGACAAATATTGGAATGATAATTTATAAATATGAAGGATTTTTTTTTTATGGAATGTTTTTTCAACTTTCATTTCTCATGGGAATTTATCTGTTGATTCTGGGAATAGCACAAGCTTGCAGTTATCGACAAGCTGGCGTTGACAACACAAAAAGTAATCATTTCAGTAAATTTGTGGATATGAACGGTCTAATCACAAATGTACGACATCCCAAGTGCGAATATGTTCGCATTTCTCATACGAAAACAACAACCTGCATTCCGTGGAGAGCACGAGATGTATTATGGGGATAAAAAAATCGGTAATCATTTAGTGCACCGCTGAATACGTAAAACAACTTCAAGCACACATATGTTCTGGCGGTAATTGGTTTCCGAATTGAGAACAAGTTTGCAATTGTCATATGGAACCAACAAACAGCATTCGGTGGAGACAACCAGAGGGGGTGAACCGTAAAACGTGGCGGCACACGCAGAACAGGGGCGAGCCAAAACATATGAAAGCTGGGCGGTCGAGGTGGGGCGGGGGAGGGGGGCTTTCACATTACAAAATCTCGCGAAAGAAAGAGATAAGCACGAAATAATTTGGCGACCAAGAAGAAATCGTTGATATCTTTCACCAATATCTTGCGAAATGAACCAGAGCATCGAACCCCATGAGCATGAGTGTAAACAATGTCCACAAGAGGATGAAGACGTCCCATGAGTAACACAGGAGCACAACATGGAAACGAACAAACGCAGCACGGTGCTGCCGCGGTCGTAGAGGACATAAGGAGAACAACCCGTAAACAAACAAAAGGAGCATAAAGCTGGGATATTCACATCAGATAGGTAAGAGTCTACTTAAAAGATACTGCACCACGTGGCTGGGATATTTCCATCGGAATCTAAGCTTCTACTTTACGTAAGTGTCCGCTGCAACCCTCTAGCTGATGTTGCATGGCAGCACGGCGCTGCCGAAAGTCAACATGGCGCTGCCGAAAGTCCTACAAGTAAAGATGACATGTTCCTCGAACCCTAAAAAAATTGCTACAGCATAAGGCTGGGATATTCACATCGACACCTAAGCGTTGACTTGATCAAAACGTCCACTGCAATGCGGTACCTCATCAAAACAATAGCACAGCTTGAACCGGCCGACTGCTAGACCAAGTGGGAATAGATTCGCACTTCTGCTTATGGTCTTTCGAATAAAAAACTATGCGAATTTTAAAAAACAGGGGTATCATTCAGAGCCTTGGAGTATATCCACCGCAATCCTCATCCTGATGTTTGGAATGTCGCGTTGGGCTATCGGAAATGGTGGAGGATAGCCGCGTGCAAGAAATGAAGCGAAGGCGAGCATGGAAACACCGCAGTTCGACCCGTCCGACTGTTGAGGGACACTATGAACAACCACCTTGGGGTCCTTGAGATCCTGTTTCGTTTTTTTACCATAACGACAAACTGCTTCGTCACGGAGGTATTGCGTGAAGTTCGCAATTATCACATCGGAAGAAAAACCGCCATCATATTGTAGGAGGGAGTCGTAGTACTCCAGCCATTGTTCTCGGACACACAATAGGGTCTAATACACTCAATTTTTATGGACAGGAATCAAGACCATCTCGTACGAAAAAATATCCACATCTTTTGTCCATCTCGCAACCCTATCATGTCGATAGCCTCCACCGACGAGCTTGGTATAGAAAAGGGACTAAAAATATAAAGAGAGGGACACCTAGGCAACACAACGTTGGCAAGCAAGGCCAAGTACGACTCCACCACCTCGTCGGAAAACCATTCCCCCTGAACAAGAGTTTGAAGACTTTTTCTGCTCAACGAAACTGAACTGACCCCTTTGTGAACCGAGGAAACCACCTCGTGGCCGTTGCTGAAATCTCCACAGACGTCCTGCAACATTCTCAAGTCCGTAGCGCTAAACTCCTCAGTAGGCAAGGGAACGCGAAAACATGATGTAGCCCCACCTGCACAAACACCCACGAACAAGTGTGAGGAGTGACCAAAATCACCGGGGCGAAATGGCTAAGAACTGTCTACCCTTTTCCCTGAAAAGTTGTATTCCCAACTGTTGAATGTGTCCTTGGCGATGTACTTAGGACACGGGTCTTTCAAGACACACAGTTTGGCATCGTCATCAGACCCATCAGACAAAGCAGTAACGCTTTCAATAGACGCAGCCAAATGTTTCCGCAAACCTTCCTCCTTATCTATTCCACAAGCCTTCAGAACCCTGACAACTCTCTGGGAAAGGCGAGGCATCTGGACCCTTTTAAACAAACCTACACTTGACGACTTCTTCGCTAGAGCGGCTTATGACCTCCCTGAAAGACATTTCTCGCGCACGACTTTTAAAGGCTTCATGGGCAGGGACATTGACATCCTCACACCTGTAAAAAAAATGGAAAACAACCCATAGCCCGCAAGCTTTTTTTTAACAAGCGGTAATAGGTACATGAGCCCATCACATCAATCTGGACGAACACAGAGCTGGCTAGTGTCAGATATGCGAGTGCTCCTATTCACAAATCTTACCGTGGTCGGGCGCCCTTTGAAGGAAATCGCCCTGCTGTCGCGCCACTGCGCCAACGTCCATGGAGGATTCGACGTTCTGCACTTCGGCCACGGCTGTGTCGCTAACCAGCTCGGTGGCAGCTGAGTCGCTAGGCAAGTCGATAGCTTCATGAAGTACCATTTTCCGACCGGTACTGAGAACAGATGCTCGATCACCCTGTTCTTCACCGCAACGGGTGGACGGAGAATCATGATATTTCCGCTCAGGATCCATCTTGACGCTAACGGCCACCTCACCGCCTTCCACGGAGGATTCGACGTTGTGCACCTCGGCCACGCCTGAGTCGCTAACCAGCTCGGTGGCAGCCGAGTCATTACCCAACTCGATGGCTTCATGAACTACCATTTCCCGACCGATACTGAGGACTGACGCTCGATCACCCTGTTTTTCAACGCAACGGATGAGCGAAGAATCATCATCTTTCCGCTGTGGATCCATCTGGATGCCGACCGTCATCTCACGGCCTTCCACCACGGGTCTTCCGCCTTTCTCATCGCCATGAACCCGAGCTTCCACCACGGGTTCTTCTTCGCCTTCATCATCGCCAAGAACGGGAGCTTGCACGAACGTCCAGTGACCTCCCTTAACGACACCCTCTCGCATCGTGGCCACAGCCGAACGACTGTGCAGAACCTCTTCGGACGTCCCGATCACCAGCACTCATGCGTCGAGCCCCTTCACGACTTCGCGAGTCGGCCAGTGTTGAGTCTCCTCTTCCCGCCGCAGAGCATGCGTTTCCCCCGGTGCTCTTGCACTCTCGCTGTCAGTCTCCACGGACGCACCCTCCGAAGCATGACGTTCACACTCGCTACCCCCGCTCTCCAACACTTTGCGAGACTGCCAGCGTTGAGTCTCCTCTTCCCGGTATACAGCACGCGTTCCTAGAGAGCGCTCCTCTTCCCCAGGAGCCGCTGCACTCTTGCTGTCAACGTCGACTAGCGCAACCTCCGAAGCATGACATTCGTACTCGCCAACCCCGGTCTCGAACACTCCTGCAGCGGGTCCCTCCAACAAGTCGCGAGACCGCCAATCTCGAGTCTCAACATATGAGAACGGAGGTGGAGAGGGGAACCCTGTGCCCAACTGAAGATGCGGTGGGTAGGACGTCACATTTTTTTGGCCCCGCGAAACTGTAGTGTGAGGAGCACTTGTGGCGGCAGGCCTCCAGGGCGACGTCAGCAACTCCGAATCTATTCGGAGTTTGTGGCGCTCGCCCGAGCTGAGGGAACAGAAGGTCGCACTTTCGCTCCTTCGCAATGCAGGCATCCCGCCCTCCAAGCAAAACGAAGACACAGTTCCTATCAAGGAATGGTCTCAGCGCTCAGGAGATGCTGCCGTATGCTGCAGACGTCCGCCCTCTTTCAGGAGCAAGGTGTTGAGCACAGGAGACCTCTGCTACGCACGGCGGGATGGCCACGTAGACAAGTGCGAATCTACTCGCACTTGATCAGACCTCAGGGTGGCCACGTCTCCCATGTCGGAATCTCGACTCCCTACGCAGTGGGGGTCAGTTTTCACACACTGGGGACTCCCGGACGTTCTACGCTTTCCGCCCGACCTCTTTCCGCCCGACCTGTTCCCACCCAACCCCTTTCCGCCCGAGTCCTTTCCGCCCGACCCCTTTCCGCCGGATGCCTTCTCTCCCGACGATATTTCGCTCGTCCCCTTTCCGACAAATTGTGAGTCGTCTCCTCCGCCACCTCCGCCGTCTACTTCGTCTCCCCCTCCACCCCTTCCCAGATGCTGACAGCCCGACGGAGGTTGCGGCTTGCGCCAGTCAATGCCACGAGACGGTGCCGTTTCAAGTGTGTAGAAAGGCGCTTGAAACTTCAACATGTTGTTGTCGTACAACTCATTTAGCCTTTGTTCTGCATACGCAGCGATGTCCGGATTGCTCCTTTCGGGGTTCATAAGACTCAAATGCTCCGCCAGAGCATCTCTCGCCTTTCTCTTAAATGGACCCGCTCCTAGTCTCTTCATTCCACTCCACTTGTCATCGGCATCCTTCATTGCCATGACCCACTTCCCATTCTTCACAGCAGGTTGGAATATCCTCGGGTGCCAGACGACGTTGTGTCCCCAGACATCCTCCGACGTGAACCAGTGATGCTTGCCGAAGAAGAAGAGTCTGTCATTCTAATAGGTATCATGGTCCAGAGGGAGCCTGTCACAAGGTTCGTAATCATAGTCTCTCTCTTCCTCCTCATCATCAAACGATTGGTCGTCGACTGGTTCGCGCTGAAACACACGCTTCAAACCGGCAGGGGACGTGCTATATCTCCGGGGACCACCTTCCCCTTCATCACCAACCTGTCCAACCACCCGAAGAAGTGGCATGGACTCGAAATCGAAGGTTTCGAAGTCGCTCAACTCCTCCATGTCTTCAGTGTCGAAAGTGTCCTCGTCAAACTGTGCCTTGTAGTTTTTGAGGGTGAGCGGTTCGGCCATCAAGAAGTAAACGTGCTTCAGCCTTCTCAGGAAATGCGAGACAGACTCCCTGGGTGCATCGTGGTACCCATTCAGCACACCGAACACCAGGTTTCTTCGTCGACTATATTCGAGGTCGGTCTGAGCAGGCGGTCCGGGTTGGAAAAGGAAGTCCCAAACCTCCGTCCTTTTGTGCCCCGGCAATTTCCAATACATGTCACGTTTGGGATCCCAGTTTCGTTCGCCGGTTGTCTGGACTAAAGTGCAATCATTGCGAGTGTCTGCCACGCGCGTCTTCACAAACTCATTAAGGTAATCGATCATGTTCGCCTTAATCTCCAACGCGACGATGTTCCAACCATTTCGCAGGAGCTCCCACACGACAGACGCATGCGCCTTCCCAAAGAAAAAAACAGTTTGCCCAGCTTTGCAAAAGTTTTCGAGTAGACCAAGTAGATGGGACGGGTTCCACTCCTTGTCCCCGTAAGCAAGTCCATGAGCACTTGTCAGCCGCCGTCCTCCCACAGGCTGCGAGGGAACCTGTCCTCGTCCGCCACGTCGAAACACGCCACAGCCTGTCCTGATGGGTCCGACGAGCAGACAACTTTCGAGCAGGCCGCCATCACGTGTTTGGCCGGACTTGGACCATGAGCACGGGAAGCCTTTGTCGGGCTACTGGCCGGGTAGACTGCGACTGTGTTGTCTGCCAGGTTCTTGCCATTGAAAATCACGTACAGGCGGTCACACTCCTCAACCAGCATATTGCCTTCCCGGACAGTGGCCTGCTTTTGAGCATGGCGCACCCACTTCCCTGTCCTGACTTGATGAACGCTAAGCCTGGCCATGCCTTTCAAGAAAATGAGTTCCCAACGAGCGGGGAAAAAGATCACAAGTGCCCAGTGCGTTGGCGACAGTGTTTGGAGAACGCCTTGCAAGTTGGCGAAATCGTCTTCTCGCCAGTCCGCGAGGAGTGTGGGATCACACAAATCGAGGACGTACAGGTTGCACACGTAATGTCGCACAATCTCATGGATCTCAATGACACGACTGTGAGCTTGGGAAGGCGGGCAAGCGAAAGGAATAAGGCTGGTCACCCGCTTGAGGTTGTGCCATTTGATGTGCCTCACATCCCCGCTGACCTTGATCGTGTCTCGAACTTCTTCTTCAGTCCATCGTAAGATGGAACGGACAAACTTTTCGAAAGATTTAGGGAACCTGTCATCCTTCTACAATTTTTTCGCGTCGTCGAGGGACTCCTTCTCGTGCGGAAGAGTACGTTTGCAAGTGCTCACGTACTCCACCGCGCCCTTGAAATGCTTTCGCAGTTCTACCCACACCTGTTTCGTGAGGCCCTGCGGCCCGAACTCCGCCAAAAGCTGCCCCTCGGTCTCGAAAAAAGGGCTCCTGTAGCGCCAAACACCTTCGTCCTCCTCCGTTTCAAGGAACTAGATGTAGTGAAACATACGGAGCATCACATGGTCCACTTTCCTCGTCGCGACCATGTCTTTAATTCGAGGCTTATGTTGACGTTTCAGATGCCCGCCCACTGATTGCACGAACACTCTCCTAAGTGCGAGAATGTCGTCGAGGATCGACAGTTTTTCGGCATCGGTCATGTCGGTGAGACACTGCCTTTGCTCGGAGGTGGTGGGACCCGGACCAGCCACTCCATCTTCGTTTCACCAGCCGCCCCTTTCGAGCCCATTTCCGGAATTGCTTGAAGACCTGGAGATTTGTCTGGCATGTATTTGCCCGGCCTCGACAATGGTGTCTTCCCATCGCCGCCCAACAACTTCCCCTCCGCCTATTTCTCGTAGAACTCCATGCCTTTACGGAAAACGTTGTCGACGCGAATACCCTTACAAGGGTATCCGCCCTGGTTTTTGCAAATGACAGGAAAAATGGGTTTGATCGGCATAAGTCAGGCGAGGTACGGCCGCGTCCGGGACCCGTCCTGACTAAGTTAGAGGGTATGTGGGCGCACAATTTTAGGCGCGCGTGTGATTTTTCTAATTGAGTGAGCGGCCGGTCTAGTCGACCGACCTGGACCGTGCTGCGGTGTTGTTTACGGGATGAAAGCCCGTTTTTGGCTGCCGCGCGCGACCGACGGTAGGACTGGCACGCCGGTAGGCGCATGGGGCGGCCACGGCGGGGTCCAAGTAAGTCGGCGCGGGTGCCGGGTGTTGGCGCGCCGGTTGCAGGGAGGAAAAGAGGGCCTAGGCTGTCTTTTTTTGGGCCTGGGCGGCGTGCGGGACCACATCATATTGAAGTTTGCGCCTGGCTGTTCCAAGCTGGGGCATAGCCCTATAGGTTACGGTGTGGGACTACTACTATGGGGATTCAGGGGTCGAGGCCAGCGGGTGTCGGCGTAGCAGAGGTGGAGCATCGTGGAGGAAGCTGAGGGGGTTGAGGGCCCGATCGGGCTATACCCCCTCGGTTTTGTTAATAGGGGCGGTGATAGACCAGGTCCGCGAAACCGGTGAGGTTTTTGCAGTCCCCGCACCCGACTTAGGAATTTTTATATATGTTATTTTATTTTATCCTTGTATTGGTTATTAGTCGTGGGCCCGTTTGGGGGACGTGGCACCGAGGCCGGCAGTTTGAATGTTGAAGGGCCGCGGTGGGGTACTTGACGCGGCAGAGGTCCTTTGGGACATCTGTTAAAATTGGAACGATACAGAGAAGATCGGCGCGGTCCCTGCGCAGGGCGGATGTACATAAATTGAGAGCAGCCTCTTTGGCTTGACTGTTTTGGTCGGCGCTTTCGCTCTGGCTTCTGTAACTTTGAAGCTGGCCGCTGTTCAGTCGCGAAGGGGGAAAGTGACGAAGGCAGGGATCAGGCGCAAACGGGAATTTGGCCATAGGAGGCGAGTGGAGAGTGAAGGGATAACGGAGGAAATTAAGGCAGCGGGAAGCTATGTATCCCCCGCGGTCATGAACGCGGGGTCCATCTCGGCCTGCGGTCGGGATCTCAACCGCTGGGGTCGGCCCTGCGGTTGGGTGGGGCCTAAAATTTCAAACATTTAAAAAAAAAAAAAAAAGACAAAAAAAAATAAAAAAAAATGAGTTGTAGGGTTTGAAGAGCCCTACAAAGCGGTAATTTTTGTTCTGGACCTTAAAGTGTTTTCTAATTTTTAGAAAATAGAAAACCAAAAAACATGTATTTTAATCAAAAGAAAGATAATAAAAAAAACGAAAATTTTTATTTTTTCGTGTGTGTGTGTGTGTTTGTGTGCATGTGGGGGGGGGAAGGGCACCTGTCGAGCGCATCGGTCCGGCACCGCACGTAGCCACGCGGGACCCTCTCGGCCACGTCACGCAGGAGTTGGACCAACCTCGGCACGAACACGCGCATGGAGCTTCCTTAGGCCGCTCCGGCCGAGTGCGCCAGCCATACCTCTCGCGAGCCCCTACGABAGGATAGGGCCTACGCGAGGCACAACTTACCTCCACCTTACGGGAGCTGCCACCTCCCTTCAGGGGGCGTATCCCCGCCGAGCTACCAGTCCACAGTACGAAAGCTACTCGGTTGCAATCGCAGAGGTGGACCAGCCGAGGGCGTTTCTCGTTCGCTGTAGCATGAGGGGTATGCGAGGTAATACGCCTATCGGACCCTCACGCGAACCGACATCTTGGGGGAATGGAGTCCCAAGCGCGGCCCGACGTCGGTCGACTAGGACGCAACCCACACACCACGCGCACACCACTTTACGAACACAATAATAAAACACACACACACATATACGAAACAACACAACACAAACAATGCGACAACGCTCCTAGCCCTCAGTAGCCAACCCATAACTTCCCGATGCAGAAATCAGATAGACGTCGCGCGAGACTCAGTATCGAAGTCGCGCGGACGCAGGGCTAACTCATGTTGACTCGCAATGCAAACGCACGCACGCAGTCGTAGTGATGGCGTACTATGTAGTACCCATACTCACGCGGTCCTCGTTACTCTCGAGGGTCGCATTCGACACTCAAGTGTCGGCTGACACGCGCCTCGAGGGTTGATCTCTCGACGCTAGATAATCGCTGTGCGCGGTTGAAGACCACACCCTCTTATGTACCCTATGCAGAGGGGTTGAGTAGACAACTTTAAGCTTCATGGCGGTCGAACATCAAGGGGTTTTACTTTGACGGCCGCCACGGACTATAACGTCCAACCATGAAAACGCAAAAAAAGAGACTCACTCCGACCCCCATTAGCTAATGGTCCTCCAAAATGGAAAGGGGGTGGATAAGCCCAAACGACGCGCGCGCGGGGGAGGTCCGGTATCCTATCCATAGGCTACCCGACGCCTGGGATAATGAGGTCCGTGCACGGACCCCCAAAGGCTGACCGGAGCTAGTCCTCCGCCCACGTGCCGCTTCATGTTACCAAGACCCCAAGTTTAGTGGCTGTGTCGCGCTCGTGATCTCGCCGCCTGACCCATAACTCTTTTAGTGCGGGATGCAACGAGTGTCGCGCGCAAACTTAGTATAAGATCGCGAGSGCGCTGGACTTACACATACTATCTCGCTATGCAGTTCCACGTGAGTAGCCGTGATGACKGTGCATTGTGTAGTGCSCACACCCAAATGACCTATTATGAGCCAAGGGGTCACCTTTCGATGCTCAGGCGTTGGCTGAAGCGCGAGCCAATGAGGGTAATCCCTTTAGCGCACCTAAAACCGGCCTAAGGGCTTTTCCAWCTTCAGCACCCTGAGGTGTCCCAACGGGTGCGGGGCAAGACGACCCCTAGGGCAGAAGGGAGTTTGGAGCGGTGGTGAGTTGTCTGGCGCATCACCAGCAACAAGCTGACCCTTCCGCCCGGAACTTTATCGTTCCACCAAGATAAATCGCAACGAGGAAAAGAAACAAGAATTGGCGAGGGGTATCCCCTCCCTTCTATTCACCCCACCCTTCGACTGACCCTTAGTACGCGGGCACTTCAGGCCACGCTAGCTCCACACGTAGGTACACATGCACTGGCACATATATACATGCACAAGGGGAATAATTATGTGACGATCCCTTTTCACAGTCATAGTGGCCCTCCTCCTAGCCATACATATATATGTGATCGCAAGGCAGCCCAACCGAAACCCCAAGTCTTTGAACATACCTGCAATCACATCAAAAGTTAGACAAGAGTCAACACACTACGCGAAGTCAACTCCAACCAGTTCCTATAGTCATACCCCTCGCTTTAGCCATGCAAACCCCAACTTTCAGCCAACCAACCTCAATTAAATACTCGATACCTTTGTTAAATGACTATTCAATAAAAGYCCGGGTGAAACCCTTACCAAACAAAAAAAAGATCATCAGGGCTAAAGCCTTTTAGGTTGAGTATGGGGAGCGAGTAGTAATTGCCTCGTGAGCCGACGAATCGGTAACCGACCTGTTATCAGTGATAACAGATGATGATCCTTGCAAGATCAAACTGAACTAGCCCAAGTCTTGAATCGAATGTCCAAGAAAGGCCTGTACCATAAGACAGGTAAATGCCCAAGCTAAATCATCAGCATACGGGGTATGACYCTCCATATCACATTCTCACCCAACTTACCTACCAACTAAATCAAAATCTACCCCTTAGCCAGTGCCTAAGCAAAGGTAGACTAACGGCAGGATCTCCCCTATTCAGGGTGGATCGTCAGAATCGCCATCTGTCAGAATATAATCGAACTCCTCTAAATCAAGAAAATTTCAGCAGCGCTTCCCGTAGGAAAAGTACCTTTTCAGAATTTATATCAGCCCGAATATGAGAACAGAAATAGTCTTTGACTTTCTAAAGTCCAATTTTGTCTAACTCCC
>BFEA01000488.1:614348-639724 GCA_003427395.1 Chara braunii
GAGACTTTCCAGATTTTTACTAAGCCATACATGAATTTTAGACAGGTTGAACTTTGAGAAGTCAAGAATTGACTAACTCCCCAGATTTGTAGAAATTTCGTCAGCGCTTCCCGTAGAGAAAGTGGCTTACCAAAATTTATACAAAGCGAAGTATAACAAAAGATCCCAGAAAATGCGAGAATCGATCTAWGTGAGAAAAACTTAGCTCAGAAAAAATAGAAATTGACCTAACTCCCATTGCTCTAGTACGAGGCGAGCCTCTAAAGCAACTACCTATCAACCTGACACTCAAACCAAGTAGTAACCTCACTCAGCCTCATGCAGGCCAAACCACAAAGGTAAGTACTCTCGCCACCCCAAGTCAATCTTTGCAAACAATAGTTCGTAACTCCTCAATGCTTCATCCCCTTATACCCTCCTTACATAGGGCATAAAGTCAAGCCGTCCAATCTTATGAAACTTGCCTGACTCAGCCATTGAGTATACACGAACAGGTTGCACAATTACTTCTCTCTTCTTTTTGGGCATACGACTAGGCCGTTCATTTTAGAACAAGGCTTAGTAGCCCAAAACTGTTTAATATCCAACTTATATATACCTCTCTGAGCTTGGTGTTCAAAAGCTAGGCATAGGACCGAGCCGTTCATCTTAGAACAAGGTCTGGCTTGCCGAGGGTTACCTTCAATTATGCTCTTAGTTATACTCTCTTCATTTTATGATAAGCTAAAGCCAGACCGTCAAATCTTATGGAACCCATGCCTGGCTAGCCTGTTCATAGATAGGGTAGTATAAAATATAGCCAATTTTTAACCCTTTGGGTTCCTGCATGTGCGAGGCATTGGGCCAGACCGTCCAATCTTATGGAACTGGTCTGGTCCTCTGCCAGGTTCATTTCTCTCTGACCCAACTGTGTACAACATGAGTCCAAGGCCGTCCAATCTTATGGACTTGCCCTGCCCTCAGCAAGGATTACCCCCTCAGCATAAAACAAGAGATGGGGCTGAGCCGTCCAATCTTATGGACTTGCTCGGACCTCCTCGATCAGAAACAAAAGAAACAGAACAAACCCAAACAAACATGGCAACCAAACCCTCCAATCTTATGGTACAGGTTTGACCCCTGAAAAGTCAACCACAGTCAACCCTCATAGTTCAGAGCAATCAGACCGTCCAATCTTATGGAACTGGTCTGATCCTCCAAGCAATTTGAAAATAAAACACAGCGGTCAGGCCGTCCAATCTTATGGAACTGGTCTGACCCCATAGGGCCCATTCACGCTTAGGCAAAACCACCCTTCACCCACCCTTCCCCAGATGCAACCCCTTCTGTTCACAATCTGCTTTCAGGCAATCAACAAAAACAGAAACTGAGATTGCGCATTCATTCTTTTACTTAGTCTGAGTCATGTCCTGTCAGCCAAACCAAAGTCAAAATAGGCGTGCATGCAACATACTCATTCAAACATAGCAGGACGTACAAATAGGGGTTATACCAGGGGGTATAGAGCGAAAGCAAAAGGTTACCTTTCAGTTCCCTGCCTCCAGAGCCTCGCCTAGGCTCCRGCAGAGCTCCCKCAATCGGYKGGGYGAACCTCCCACAGAGGCCTTGGCGCRGATTACGGGTTGCAATCCCGCCTGCCGCCTTCCTCTCAGAACCAACAKACTAGACTTAGAGTAAGAAGGGCAAAAGAAGAATGGTTCATTCTCTCAGATACAAGAGGGGTGCTCTCAGACTCGCAGGAGAGGGCCTTGATATCTTGGCGCGCCTGAGGGCCCCACAATGATGGCCAAAAAATTCAACAGCCTAGTCAAACTTGGAGTCACCCCGCTGAATCAACTCTCCGTTGACGGCCCTCCAGTTCGCAGCAACACAGTCAGTCCACCGCTACAATGCAGAACCGACGGCAGTCCGACGATCCTCCCCTTTGCTTGTTTGCCTGCTCCCCCACCCGGCGAGATGGCCAGCACACCGGCCAACGGGAGGACTGCTCAGCCTTCGCGAACTCCTAACCCGGCCCAGCCGGGCGGCTCACCAACCCGCAAGCCTATCCAGTAAAAGGCGAACAAAGCCCTTCCACCCCACCGGTGCCCAGTACTCTAATGGTCTTGGTGGGGAACATCGCAAACGCTGTGCATGAGCAAAATAATTGCACGTACACGCACAGTTTAGCGGCTCCCGGCTGCCCGCACAGCAGACCGTAACTCCCCGTTGCAACCGCAGCGCATGTACATTGTCCTACACTGTGTACCCAGGCAACATTTACTACATAGCAGTAACTCCCTACAAGGCCAGCGCAGTGGCAGTCCTCTCGAGGGAAGCTTCGGCCTTCCCAGGTTCACCTGGCCCATAGCCTGTGCCCGGCAATAGTAACGGTAATTATGTCCTAAGAACCACCTTGTCGGACCCAGCGGCAGCAACCGCAGTGCATGCAGGTGCCGGCCTCGTAGACCACCGCCAAGCCCAGGTACGTACTATTACACCTTTCTCCTCACCTCTCACCTGCTGCAGTCTGCTACGTCCGATATGGGAAGGGCCTTCTCACGTAATGTGGGAAGGTGCACCTGCCTGCCAATAAGGTAACGGCGACTACTTTCACGGACGAGGTAACCAACGTCAACCCGCAGGTAAGTCTCCAACCTCATTACCTCGCGGTCAACCCCACACTACCACCGGCGGTACTGCGAACAAACTCCAATGAACCTCTCCCTAGAACGTAGCCAGGTACATGCATGGTCGTGCATGGGAACGAGGACAGCAGGTGGTGCAACGCACCGGGTAAAAGGTAAGTCTTCCTCCACGGATGGCCGTCTCTGCTAACAGGATTAGCAAAATCGAATGAATCTATCACCAGAACCTACCTCGATATATGTGCATCGTTGTTGCCCATCCGCCTACACGTCGCGCAGCTCGTGACACGCACACCGACTAACCTACTAACCTACCGCCAAAACTAACGTCGCCACCATGTTCGAAATGCCTTAAAACCCCGAACTAACACTCTCCCTCGCCCGTTCTCGTCAAGAAATGGGCGAGTTGTCTCCTTCCTCGTCTGCTATTCCCACCTGCCGCCATCACTCCGCGCAGTCTGTTTCTCGACTAACTTTTTTTTTACTAACTCTTTCACCGATCTAACACTTCCAACGAACTCGCCCGGGGTTAAAACCCCAGCTTCGCACGTCTCCCCGCGTAAATCCGTCCGCCAACGAGTTCAAAACACTCGTTTCTCCTGTTGCCATAACCCGGCTCCCTTGTCCTCATCTCTGGACGCACCCGTACGCAATTCTGGTTCGGGTTCATTCAATTCTTGATTCGCCTTGCCCTGCCTGCTGCGCCCCCCCCTTCTCGCTCCGTTTTCTCTGCCTTAGCGCTACAGCTCCGTTGCCTTGCTCTGTCCGCCACCTCTTACGCCCTCCTTCGCCATCTCGTCCCCGAATGTACCCGGCCCCCATCGTCGTCCAGGTCCATCCCCTGTTATTTCCTTCACTATTGTTTCCGCATTATCTTGGCGCCGTAAGTTTCCCAACTAACATCCCTTTTATCACTCTAACACCCAATCCAACCTCACCAGTGGATTCACCCGGCCCTATAACCTCTAATTCGCACCCTTGTTTGCCCAAAACCGCCGAAAAACGGCCGCGCACCAACTTTTCTCCTAACTCTCCACCCACTAACTCCCCCGCCATTCTACCTTTACTATCTGATTCGCCCAATCTCAAACCCCCCCAAATCCTATCTTTCCCCCTTCCACTTTGTTTAGGAACAAGTAAACTACACGTTTCTTTTCCCTCCTTTCCATCACCTTCGCCATCTCTCCGCGCACACAGTCTTCTATCTTACTCCTATCTTACTAACCCAACGCTGAAGTTGGTCTTACCAGTGGTTTCGCCAGGGGCAAAAACCCCGGGATCGCCCCTTCCCCCGACCAAAACGGCTCAGGACCAAGCGAGATCGGTATCTCCCACCATCACCCCTCCTCCGAACGCACCTGGCGCACCCGTCCGGATCCATGCCACTTTCCCCTCGCCCTGCCCTCTAATGCCCCACGCCTCCTCCGTCGCTTGCCTTAGCGCCTGCTTCCGCCGTGTCTCCTTCCCTACCTCACCTTTCCCGCCACCTCCCGTGAGTGTATCGAACGCACCCCGACAGCGAACCCGACCAGGCTCACTCCCCGCTCATGCTGACGTCACCACCCTCCTCTTCCCGGTGTTTCTCAGCGCGGCCCGGTTCGCTTTCCGACTCCGCCGGACTACAACAGCAGCGCAACCCCGCCGTCAGTTGACCAAGACAGACGGTGGAAACAAAGGCAAACGCAAAAAACTGACGGACAGCAAACCTCGTCACCGCCCCCCCCCCCGCTCGATTTATACCCGGTGACCGTGCGCGGGGCTGTGCACATCCCCCCTTTCGTATCGTTCCAATTTTAGCGGACGTCCCGAAGGACTTAGTCGCGGTAGCACCCCACCCTCGGCTCTTCCAAGTTCTGACCGCCAGCCGCGGTACCGCGCCCCTTGAATCAAGACGGGACCGCGGATAGTAATGAGAACGATAAAAAGAAATAAAGAAAAAATACCAAAATTAAAATATCGTAAAATATCCTACACATATATATAAGAAAAGTCTTAAAGACGGAGTGCTAACACCCTACGGGTTCCATAGGTCGGGTCCGCTGCAGCACCCACTAGCAAAACTGAGGGGGGATAGCCTAGTCGAGCCCTCAACCCCCTCAGTTCCCTCTATGATGCTTCGCAGCTGCTGCACCAACGCCTGCTGGCCTCGATCCCTGAGTCTCTGTAGTAGTAGTCCAACGCCGTAACCTATAGAGCTATGCCCCAGCTTGGGATAACTAGGCGCGGAATCCAATATAAAGTGGTGTCGCGCCGTGCCTAGCCTTGGAAACAACAGCCTAGGCCTTTTCTCTCCTATCGCTGCCGGCGCGCCAACACCAGGCCTCCGCCCCCGTCTACTTACACCGCTCCGTGGCCGCCCCGCACGCCACCCCGTACGCCATCCTATCGACGGCCGCGCATGCCAACCTAGGAACGAGCTCTTACTTCTCCTCCAAGCCATAGCACGGTCCAGGTCGGTCGACTAGACCGGCCGCTCCTTCAATCAGAAGAAATCACACGCGCGCCTTAAAACTGCGCGCCCACATACCCTCTAGTCTAGTCAACCATCCAGCCAGCATAAATCACAGACGCATCCGCGCCTAGCGCAGTGTACTCAAACTCTAACCCAGACTATTCCCTGTCACTTGCAAAACCCAGGGCGGATACCCTTGTAAGGGTATTCGCACCGACAGCTTACCGGACCATATTAAGCGACGTCCCCGTCGCTTTGCAAAATCGAAACGCTATCAGATTAGCCAAGATGCTGATGAAAGAGGAACCAATCCGATTAGCCGACAAACTCAGGTTCGAGGCCTCCAACAACCTGTGCCCACACAACTATATGCTGCCAGGGTTTTAACCTGAGTCTCCATTGTCTTGACACTAGGACGCCGGTGTATTACGCGTCGATACTACAACATAAGTTCCAAAGGTCACCTCAAACCGTCCTCTCCCCTTCGTTCTAGACAAACGTCGGCCTTTCGTTGGGTGTCCCAGTTAGACTCTCTCTCACAAGCAGAGTCATACGGGGACGCGGGCCTTAGACGAGACCTCGGAAGGCGTTCTCGACTCCCTCGCGAAAGTCCTTACGATCAAACATATATATACATACGTAAATCTCCTCTCAGCCCTTTCTGCAGCCTAGTACAGAAAGGCTAGACCCCAATCTTGGCCCACCATAGTCTGGTTGATCGAGCCTGATCTACGGCCCACCGCATTGTTATTTTAGCGACAGTCCCTTCGTTGGTTATGGAACGATAGGTTTTCTAATGATAAGTATTCAATCAGGGCGCTCGAACGACTCGACCGTATCCCCCGTCATCCCGCCGGAGTAATTTCTTTGAGGCATGCATAACCCCTTAAGCTCTTATTCCGTGAGTAGACGCGGGCCCGCAACCAGGTTGTGCTGGCTTGCAGTCATCCAATAGGGGTTGCGCCCTAGATGTGCTAACCTTTACCGTTTAGCTTGGTATTCCCTAATATGCCTTAGGATTAGCACAGGTGTCTAGGCGGTGCATCGCAAAACAAACTTACACGGCCACTGCGGGACGACGCAGGGATCTGCCCTACTTTTAAGGGTATTTTCCAGCCCCCTATGAGACAACATAGAGGGCACGGCCCCTTCTCACAATCACAAACAATTTCACCGCTAGGCTCACACGAGGCCGTGGCCTATTGACTTGATCAGAGACAGCAGACCACACATCCCACGACATCTTTATGCACTGACTTGCGACCTCCTCAGTCCCACCAATGATTCCAACTCATAACCCTGGTTCCTCTCGTCCGACTTTATCATTCAAACATTGCTTACCATGTCCTTAAATCTATCACCCATTTTTCACATAAAGGGGGTCTCTCTCAACAGGTCTCCCAGCCACCCCTCTCTTTACAGGATGGACTATCACGCGACCTGGGTTACACTGCTGTCAATAAACAACATCCCCACCTTCCATAATCCGAGGGGGTCTCAATTATAGAACAACTCAACTGAGGGGCCTTCTTATGGGCCGTCTCCCCAACTTAAACGCAAAACACCCAAACTAAGGGGCCAACTTATGGGTCCCCTTCACAGCCCAGCCATAAACCTTTGGCATGGTAAGCATCCGAGCCTTATAGGCTCGCAAGACCCCTCAGGTCCTCATACATCTGTCACAAAAACGACCGCGCTGCCTCCTCTTATACCTGGCCGTTTCGCCCGCCCATGGGCAGGCCGCACGAAGAGTAGATGGCAATCACAATCACACAATACACATACATGAGATGTATCCCACACATCTCTCACACAAAGCCCTCATTCATTGGGATAAAGCCACACGTGTGAGAGTGATCGTGATCGTCACAAGAATAAGTCTCACAGAGTCCGGAATCAAAGATATACTCGGGAGCAAAATATCTCCCTCAAGTCTCAATACAACACTCAACCCAAACCCTCAACACACAACTTGTAGGTTGTATTTGGGAACAAAATGCCTGCCCCGAAAACACTCAAATACTCACTCCACTGTCTCACTCCACAGGATAAACTCCTGTCCCAAGTGTCGTGGACTCTCAGAACCTACTCAAAGATACAAGTAGGAGTATCTGAATCACACAACTGAAAATGCAAGTCACGTATGTCGTAGATATCATACAACTAAGTCTCATCCCCTACACCGTATCACACATAAGCTCAAGCCGATCACACACCGCCACCTATATATACATAACTAGACGGGACTTGCCTGACTAACTCAGAGTATGTACATCCCTATCGTGGCCTCTGCATACAGAGGAGCTCTAATCCTACTGTCATGTAGACGGACCAGTCCCTACTCACTCATAGCCTCCTGGTTCTGTCTATATAACTGTGCCCTACCCCCATCTGGAGCCCGCTCTACCGCACGCCCTTGCCTGTCGTACATTCTCCCACCGCTCTCTGTTACTCTCCCAGCCGCCTTGTCCTTAAGGAACTTCAGGCATTCAAGAGCTCTATGTACGCCGTCCTTGCAGAAGAAACACTGATCGTCTGATCTCCCTCGACACCTCCTCTTCTTCTGGGACCCAGGCAACGGCGGCGTCTCGCTAGTTCCCTGCTCATCTCACGGCTCCGGGGCATACTCCATGACTCTGCCAGCCCCGCCTCCGTCATCTGGGTACTCGGCCCTGCTAGCGCCTCACCTCCCCCGGGTCGGTACGCTGGAGTGTCCAGTGTCAGTGGCCTACCCTTGCGGACACCTCCCATCGCAGTCGCCCCCTCGTCCCTATGCAGGTCAGAAGGCTGGAGAGTCACGGTAGTCGCTGGCTCGCTCATAACTTCCTGCTGCTGCTCTGAGATGTGCTCTCCTGAGTCAGCTCCAGTAGCCCAAGAGCCTAACTGCGTCCTCAACTCCCCTATCTCTGGCACACGCTCTGGGGTCTCTTGTCTCTGAGACCCTCATGCACCTCCAAAAGGATCGTAGGGGACTCCTCTGCGGGGCCCCTTTCCTTCACTGGAGGTTGGGGTCCCTGCACCGGCTCGCCCTCAGGGATCTCAATCGTCATAGGGGTGGCCTGTTGCGAGGCCAACTCCTTGGGCGTCCTAAAGTTGAACCTCCCCTCCTCGGCCTCCCGCCGTGCTTCCGCCTCTATTGGGTCCAGGAATACCTTCCCCATACCTCCTTGCTGAGGTGGCTCTGTCGTCCCTTCCCGGCCAAAGAGCCCCTGTACGTCCTCCCCCTGGATACCATACCGGCTTTGCTCCGTCTAGTCGACCACCTTAGTGGCCGAGAGCCTCTCCACCATCGCCGCCATGTCCTGGAGCCTCTTTTCCCATTCTGCTTCCTTAACTTCCATACGGGACCTCCATGCTTGATTCTCTGCCCTCTCTTCTGCCAGTTGGGTGGACAACTGTCCCACCTCTAACCTCGAGGCCACCAACTCATCGTTGAGCATGGAGTACCGTTGGAAGGACGAGACCGCCACCTCACCTATCCTCCTATCTGCGCGCTCAATCTCCACCCTGGCGGCTGAAAATCCCAAGTCCTCTGTCTCTCGTGCCTCGTCCAATCTCGCACTCCCCTGTCCTACCTCTCGCGACCTCAGGCGAGTCGCATCCCTCTCGCTCTCATAGCTGGCCTTAGCCTTACTAATCCTCTGCTCGCTCGTCAGAGGGTCAATTGGCGGCTTTGGCGCTTCTCCTGTGGCCTCCATCCTAAGCTTTTCCTGGTATAGCTCTTCGAGGCGTACTGGCACCCTCTCGCGCTTCTCTTCTTTCATTTCCCCTGGTGGCTTCCCCGTCCTCACCTCGTGACCCTCTCACAGGGGATCTCTCTCACTTGTCCCCTCCTCTGCGGGTGATGGCCCTTGTGGAGGCTCCCCGAATGTCGGCACCTCCACATCCATGCGTGCACCTGTAGACTCAGTTAGTCGCATCGCCACAATAGTAGATGTCCTCGCCCTCTCGCCCCTCTTTGGCTCCGCCTGCGTCGGGGGTGGCGTAGTGGCTTCCGATGGAGGCCCCAACATCTCCTCGCTGTCCGGCTCAGGAATTCCTTCAGGCCAATACTGTCGCGCCTGCTCTGGAATCGGGGTAGGAGGAGGGGTATCATCCCCAACAGTGATAACCCCCTCAGTCTGCGGCTCCCTGGGTTCGCGAGACCTTGCCTCAGGCCCCGGCTCAGGTGGCTCCTCCTCTAGATCATCCTCTATTGGCTCATATTGTGCCGGTCCGCTCTGGTCCGCTCCCAGCTGTGACGCCCCCCACTGGGACGCATCGAGATGAGCCTCCAATCTGTCGAGCGGCGTCCTCAATGGCACCTCCTCCCCCCCCTCTGGTGACGTCGGCGACGGACCCCGTAGATCACTACCCGTGATTCGGCGAAACTCCACCTGCTCGAGTCCATAGGTAGGGGGTAGCTCCGCCGCCTGAGCTGGCCCCGAGGCCTGAACTGGCTCTACCGCCTGGGCGACCCCTGCTGGCCCCTCTCGCTGTGCCAAGGCCTTTCGGCCCCCTCTGGTCATAGTGGTCCCTCTCGCCTCTAGGCGCCGTGGCCTCTTACTCCTTTGTCGTCTCTCCACCCTGGGCTCCGGTCTCTCGGGCTCCAGTCGTCGAAACGCCTATCTCAACTGGGCCTGGCAGTCCTCCCAGTCGTGTGCCCTGTCGCGGATCTGCCTCGCCAATGACCTCTCTGCCCTCCGTGTCCAGAGGGGTAGCATCTGCATCCACTCCTCCTGCCCAGTCCCCTGGTCACGGATATACTGCTCATAGGCCGGGATGAACTCCTCCGCATTGCCTTCCTCCAATCGAATAGGCAATCCATCCGGTCCCATTGGCGAAGCCCTCAGCAGCCGCATCCTCGCCTCCACATCCTGCCATGTCAACGCCTCCTCTCGAATGTGCGTAATAGGCTCCTCGAAGTGCCCAACTCCCCTCAGGTGTCGTATCCTCTCCRAGGTAGACCAGCCCTCCCGTGTCGCATGTGCCTGGTAGGAGTCCAGAAAAAGCTCTATGTTACCGTCGTCGAAGATAGGTGTAGACTCCCTCCCAACCGGTCTGCGCGAGTCATCCCCTCCTGATGCTCCCTGAGGCCTCTGTCGTGGCCGCACGCGCCTCCCGCCCCTCTGCATGGCTGTCTTTGAGAAGTCAGACCTGCACAACAGGCGAGAGAAAGCAAGCAGGCACACAACAAGGTTAGCCCTCGGTTCATCAAGTTTTTATGACAATACACATGCCTTTTCCTGCTCCCTCTCCTGTCCTGACCATAACATGTGATACCTCAAGGACTAGTCTACTCTGGGGAAGGTAGAATTCTTTACCTATTCCGTGACCACGAACTTCTTCAGCCTGGTCCCTGATACCCAATCCTGCCAGCCTGTCCCGTCCTGCTCCTCGATCTGATAGGCCCCGAATTCGCCGCATCGTAATATTCTACAGGGGCGCAACCATCTCTTGTCAAGCTTCCTCGACCATTGCTTTTCCAAAGAGGAGTCGTATAATAATACGTCATCCCCTACTGCCAACGACTCCTTTCTTACTCGTGCCATCTGGTCCCACCTCATCTTATCTTCCATGCAGCTCCTCTCTACCTGATCAGCGGCCTCTCGCAATCTTTCCTCGGCCGCCCCCACTTGCCGCGCCCAAATATCGAGTAGTTCTTCGAAGGACAGGTTCACCTCCAAGTCCTGGCGCCTCCACGTCTTTATAAAGCTTTCTATGGGAAAGGTGGCATGCCTTCCATACCATAGGGTGGCTGACGCGTACTTGGTAGTCCTCTTTACAGTAACATTCTCCACGAAGAAAGTCGTCCGTAAGAACTTTGGCCTCTGACCAGGCTTGCCGTCTGTCCACTTAGCCAGGAGATTTGTGATGGTACTGTGCCCCCTTTCCACAAGAGCATTCGCTTGGGGGTGCGCAACCATTGGCCACTACGCCATACCCTGCAAGCAATGTCCTCACCTCATTGCAGGTAAACTCCGATCCTCGGTCCATCACGAACTCCTTGACAAAAGGATATCGCAAGTAATACTCCTCGATGCAGTTTGCCAAAACCGGGTCAGTCTTCGTCTGGATAGCTCGTCCGTCCACAAACCCAGTAAGGTTATCCCGTGCATCGAAGATGTAGTTACACCCATTCTCTCCTGCTGGCATGAATAATAGGTCCAGGTGTACGACCGCACCCACTTCCCTTTCTAACCTTGGGTGTAGGGGCTCTCCAGGCCTCTGCGCTGATCTCTCTTGGCAAGGTATACAGGACCGGCAGTACTTGATAACCATCGTCAGCATCCCGTCCCAATGGTAGAACTCGCTTATCTTCACGCATGTGGCACCTACTCCTCTGTGCCCCCCCGCTATACCGTCGTGTAGGGCCGCTATGATATCAGTTTGCCGGTTTCTCCCACATACGATCCTCTTGGGGTTCCCGACCTGCCGCTTTATAAACAAGTGGCCATCTCTTACCACATAGAGGTGCCTCATCTTCTGTGCCTTGGCACTCGCATCTCTATCCCTTATCTCACATGATAGGAGCAACCCCGATTCCCGGTAGATCCCATCGTACTCCTCCGCGCGAAACGCCTCCTTGATTTCCCCTTCCTCGAATTCGTCGTCTCGGCTTTCAGGAACCAGAATCTCATTCTCCTCATGACTGAACGATCCCTTTCGGTCTAAGTCTCCTTGCAGGAGCGTATTGGTGAGCAAGTACATCCCTCTCATTAGCTGCTCATGCTCCTCTACCTGAGTGGGGCCTTCTTCTATTGTCCTCACTTCGTCCACCAGACTATGCGTACCTGCCAACGCCAACTTCATCATCCAACCAACATCCTTACTTCCCCACGGATCCTCCTCCTGAAAGGGCTTGAGGACTAACTCTCCCTTCTGCCCGTTCCCCGTTGGTGCCAGCCATATGGGGTGGCTGGCACAACTGGGCACTCGTAGGGACCATTCGTTTATGTGCAGGTGGATGTCTTCCTCTTGATCCAAAAACCCATCAACTGGCGGCGTGTCTTCTATCGATTCCTCGTCCGATCCGTCCCAGTTGATGCGGCTTAACCCATCTGCCCTGTTCTTGTTCCCTGGTATCCTTTCCAACTCGAAATTAAACATCCAAATGTAGGTCAACCATCTTGCAACGGTTGGGTCAGATGGAGCATAATTCTTCAGGGAACATGCCAGTGTAGTACGGTCCACCCTCAAGACGAGCCTCCTGCCAAAAACATAGTTCCGGAAGGTCCTTAGGCAATGAAGTACCGCCAACGTCTCCTTCTTGAACAGAGAGTAGTTCCTCTCAGTTGTATTGAGGGTACGACTTTCAAATCTTAGCGGCCTCTTCTTCCCTTCAGTATTTGCCTGAATCAGGACTCCTCCCAAGGCAGTTAGCCCAGCGTCCGTCTCAATGACGAATGGTCTTTCCTCCCTGGCCTCATAATTTGGCGCTCCCAATACCAAGCCCCCTTCCTTAAACTCTCCCTTCATCCTACCGACCGCCTCTTCCAGGTCTTCACCCCAGACCCATTCTTGATCCTGGCGCACCAACTTCCTTAAATGTTCCGTCTTCGTGGCAAAGTCCTTCACGAAGCTCCTCCAAAATCCGCACGTCCCAAGGAAGCTCCTCACATCCATTATCGAGCGGAAGGGCACTGGCCACTCAAGAATCTTATATGTCTTCTTTACATCAGGCCTCCGCCCACTCTCATTGCAGACGAATCCTAGAATCGTGGCCTCCCTTATACAATGTTTCGACTTGGGGCCGCTCGCCATCAGGTTATGTTCCTCCAATAACCCCAGTACCTGATCGATGTCTTGGACATGCTTCCCAACAAAGCGCCGCACACCGGGCATCACTTCGTCTTCCTCCTTCTCCTTCGGATCCTTGACCGCCAAGTCATCGATATAGGGCTGGGTGATATGTGGGCTAACCGTCTGCATGGCTCTGATCATATGCCTTTGCACCATCGCCACTGCATTCGTCCAACCTTGAGGCGCCACGTTCATATAAATCATCCCTCTAAGAGTGTGCATTGCCGTTACGGGCGTGTCTGGCGGGTATACGGGGAATTGATCATACCTCGAGTAGAGGTCTATAAGCGAGATTATAGGCCTCCCTGCGCACGATTCTGACAATGCGTCTGCGTTCGGCAATCCTCCCGCGTCCCGCATTGTCACCACATTTAGCCGTCGCAAATCCTGCACCCACCTTAGCGTCCCATTTGGTTTAATAAAACAAAACCAAGGCGACGCGTACGGCCCACTGGAATAATCGGCCACGTGCGTCCGCATCTTGCCGTCTAGGTAGTCCACCACCATCTTTTCCTCGTCTGGATTGGGGTACCGTGCGCCCCTCAGATTCCATGGCTCATGTGGGACCGTGTGGATCTTGATCATCGGAATCTTGTCCACATCCAGCCTCCCACGCTCGTCGTCGCTGAATCTATACGCGCGGTGCCTTTTCTTCATCAGCCCCACCATCAGCGCTCTCCCCTAGGGCGACACGAAGTCGGGCTCCCCAATTATCAGCTTCCCCTCATTTTCGTCGTTGATACGGCACGGCCCGGCCAACGCGTGCTCCCGCATACGCCGTATCAACCCTCGCTCCCGCTCGTAGTAGGCTTCCTCATCCTCTGTGACGAGCACGGGAACTGGGTGACACTTTTTATCTATGGTCTTGTACCGCCTTTGGGAACCCTGCTTAAGCCCTCCCCTAAAAAAGGACGACTTGTCGCTTGGGCCTGGGCCATCGCAGGGCCTCCTCTCCCTCCCGGAAGCCAATACACCAACTCCACCTCCCCCACTTGAGGGTTCTCCAACACTTGTTCCCTCAATGCCTTAATGGCCTCCGGATCCGCCATGTCGTGAGCCGATACCACTTCCATGGCCTTATTCACATCCGTGAGGCTCAATGTTAGCACCTCAGCCCTCTCTTCCTCCTCGGGCACTTCCCAAAGCCGTCTCCGCTCGTTCTCTGACTCCTCAAAGGTGAACGAGCCTAGATTGGGCCTATTCCTCCCGCTCCTCGGTCCTGTGTTCCGGCAGGTGATAACTTCATAATTCCCACACGCCGGGTCGCACAGGAGCGGGATCATTGTTCCGTCGTGCTTGTTGAAGATCAACATTTCCGTCCGACACAAGAACAACCTCCCCAGGAGGATGGGGTGATCGACATCGGGCATAACGAAAAAGCAAGTCCTGACTCGCACCTTCCCAATCTCTATAATCACATTTGACGCTGTGCCGCAAAAGGCGGCCTTGCAGTTAGCGTCGTGCAGCATGCCATGGTCCGAGCGGTCGATCTCCATGCCTATCATCACTGCCTCCTTCTCCCTGATGATGTTCATCTCTACGCCCGTGTCCACCATCCCAGTACACTTCTGGTTCCTTATCACCAAATCCACCTGCTCGCACGCCACACACTTCCAATCCACGCTTGTCCCTGCCTCAGTCCACTCCACCTCTCTAGGCAGGACCGTACTTAGATGGACATTTGGCACCAGCCTTTGCGAGAGTCACCCTTTCAAGTCCCCACGGAGCCTTGGCGCCGACGTCAGGATATCCTTCCGGTTCATTAAGTCATTATGGCCTTCCAGGATCTTGTCCACCATCCGTTCCACATCAAAACCTTCCTCCATCCGGACCGCGTACTTCTTCCTCTTAGGTACACTGTCGGGTAGGCTTGGCTCAGCCTCTTCCCGGGCTCCTCTCTTTTTAGCCCTCAGCTCCGCCCACAGATCCTCCTCTTGTCGGAGCCTCTCATCCTCTTCCTCGTCATCCTCTTACTCTTCCTCCGGAACCTCCACCACCTCCTTCGTACGTCCAGGCTCCGGCTTCTTTCGAGGGGGTGCCTGATTGGGCGCCTGACTGGGCTCTTGACTGGGCCCAACCTTATTTTGGCTCTTGGTCCGAGCCGCCTGCGGCACCCTCCCATGCGACGTGGGGGGTCTATAGGTCATACCTGACCTAGGGCCCGTCCCTACAGTCGCCACTCTTGGGCACCCTTGTTGTCCTGGGGACGGCTCTGGCCCGGAGTCATAAAGGAAGACCTTAGGCAGGTTGGCCTCCCACTCTCGGGCTTCTTCACACAGGGCTTGCAGCTTCCGCTGGTATCTCCCCACCTTTTCCAGCAGGTCTTCCATCCGCCCCAGGAGGAGTGTGGCCGGCTCTCCCTCACCTTCCTGCCCCTCATCATCCGATTCGACGACTATTGGCTCCTCGCTTATAGTCCCTGCCTTTAGTTGCTGAGTGACCTCCTCGCTATCCCCCACAATCTCCTCAACCTTTATGGCCAACTCTTCTGTCTCCTGCCGCATCCTGAACATGGTCGGGGTTGTCGATGGCCCTGCCGCCGCTCGCCTAAGAGCTTCTTGCCTGATTCCTCCCAGGGTCCTAGGGTCGATATGCTCTCCCCACTTATCGTATATATCCCCGTCCATGCAAGAGGAATTTAGACCTGCCAACTCATCATCTCGCCGCCGTTGGCAGAACCGTATAGTATGGCCCACCTCGCTACAATGCCAGCAGGTAGCGTTTGGCCAATCAAAGCGGGGCCTCCCATACCCTTGGCCCCCCACTTGGCCACGTCGGCCACCTTGGTTCTGACCCCCCTGATTATTCCAACCACCCCTGCAACCCCCACCATTTCCTCCTCGGCCTCGGCGGCCACCTCCTCGACCTACTTGGCCTCGGCCTCCATTGCCTTGTCCTTGGTTTCCTCCACCGGCCACACTACCTTGCGAGGCCTGTTGGGAGGGAGGTGGTTGGGCCACAAACTGACCCTGAGCCACAGCGTAGCTCGAGGGCCCCATACTTGCCGTTGGGCCCGCATAAGGGACCATTTGCCCGGGCTGAGTCTGACTGCCCCCGCACGAGGCACAGTGATTACAACTGGGCCAGGACGTAGGCTGACAATGCGGCACCCAGTGCCCACAAGCCGGCGGCGGCCCCATACATGACGGCCCGGTCGTCGCTGACGTTATCGTGGCAGCAGGTGGCGGCGCAGCAGTCGCTTGCGAGACCTGCCCTTTTCCGGATCCTTGACCCCCCACTTGTAAATTCCGCTGCTTCTTTTGGGCCTTGGTTAGGATCTGGGAGCCCGTCTCTTCTCCGCCATAGTCCTCGCGCCTAGCCTCCTCTTCCACTGCCCCCGACGCCCGGCCTTGGGCCACGGTCACTCCCCTCTTTTGCACTTCCGCCTCATTATCATACCCTAGCGCTGCCAGTATGTCCGTGGCGATCCTCTTCACCCCTGGGGTCCCGGTCGCAGTGGCGTCCCTTTCCTTTCTGTTGCGCCTTTGCAGCCGCACCTGGTGCTGCTCCACCTGGTCCAGGCTCCCCTCTTCCACCCCCTTGTCTATAGTGGCCCAAGCCCCCTCCGTGACCCGTCAGCTCCGAGGCCTCCGAGCCAGTAAGCAAACCCAAAAATATCGCACATTGCGTTTCTTCGGAGATCATGTGCACCTTCCGCGCCTTCCTTTTAAACTCGTGCACAAACGCCCCAATCGTGGAGAAGTCATCCTTGTTCATGGCCTCCAAATCCGTCATGGTTAGCAAGCCATCCCCCAACCTGTACTTTCTTTGCATCATGTCCCTGAACCTCGCCCAACTACCATTGGCGGCATCCACGACCTTGCCCACTTCCTGATGGTAGCTATGGAGGACATATCTTAGGACTCGCTGGAGCTTGACCTCGTCCGACAACCCTACCAGTGCTTGCTCTGTCAGGTCCTGCCAGTCGGACACCCGTTCTCCCTTGAAGTGGAAAGTATCAACCTTCGGTACGTTGCTCGGCGCCCTCTCGCGCTTATCCAGGGCGTCGATGAGGTCGTCGAGCGTTACAAGCTTCCTCCCTCCATTCACCATCTCCTCAAGCATTTTGATTAACCGCCTTCGGCTTCAACCCCCCTGTTATAAGAAGCGATAGGACGAAAGGTTCCACTCAGCAGTCCATTCCTTCACGATCCTATCGGACCGACCCCCTAAGCACCCAACGCTCTGGACCTGGCAGGCATCTCTCCCTCTACTTCCTACCTCCTTTGGATTCACCTAAATAAGACCCATTCTTATCACAAAGTTCACTCACATACTCGCCTCGTTCATGCCATCAGCCAAACCACCAATCAGATTAACATTCACACCCACACAACCATATAGACTACCATACGATCCGTCTCATAGTTCTCCTCCTATTCGCTCACGTGCCTAGTTCTCTCTCATTCTCATATTACCCGGATGTCGTTCCACCAGGGACAACGGTAGGCTTTCATTATCCCCGGCAATGGCGCCACCCGTCGAGCGCATCGTTCCGGCACCTCACGTAGCCGCGCGGGACCCTTTCGGCCACGTCACGCAGGAGTTGGACCAACCTCGGCACGAACACGCGCATGGAGCTTCCTTAGGCCGCGCCGGCCGAGTGCGCCAGCCATACCTCTCGCGAGCCCCTACGACAGGATAGGGCCTGCGCGAGGCACAACTTACCTCCACCTTATGGGAGCTGTCACCTCCCTTCAGTGGGCGTATCCCCGCCGAGCTACCAGTCCACAGTACGAAAGCTACTCGGTTGCAATCGCAGAGGTGGGCCAGCCGAGGGCGTTTCTCGTTCGCTGTAGCATAGGGGGTACGCGAGGTAATACGCCTATCGGACCTGCACGCGAACCGACATCTCGGGAGGCTGGAATCCCAAGCGCGGCCCGACGTCGGTCGACTAGGACGCATCCCACACACCACGCGCACACCACCTTACGAACACAATAATAAAACACACGCACACACACATACGAAACAACCCAACGCAAACAACGCGACAACGCTCTTAGCCCCTCGGTAGCCTTCCCGATGCAGAAATCAGATAGACGTCGCGCGAGACTCAGTATAGAAGTCACGCGGATGCAGGGCTAACTCCTGTCGACTCGCAATGCAAACGCACGCACGCAGTCGCAGTGATGGCGTACTATGTAGTACCCATACTCACGCGGTCCTCGTTACTCTCAAGGGTCGCATTCGACGCTTAAGTGTCGGCTGACATGTACCTCGAGGGTTAATCTCTCGATCGCTAGACAATCACTGTGCGCGGTTGAAGACCACACCCTCTTCTACACCCTGTGCACAGGGGTTGAGTAGACAACTTTAACCTGTCGTGGCGGTCGAACATCAAGGGGTTTGACTTTGACGGCCGCCACGGACTATAACGTCCAACCATGAAAACGAAAAAAAGGAGACTCACTTCGACCCCGACTAGCTAATGGCCCTCTAAAATGGAAAGGGGGTGGATAAGCCCAAACGACGCGCGCGTGGAGGAGGTCCGGTATCCTATCCATAGGCTACCCGGCGTCCGGGATAATGAGGTCCATGCACGGACCCCCAAAGGCTGACCGGAGCTAGTCCTCCGCCCACGTGCCGCTTCATGTTACCAAGACCCCAAGTTTAGTGGCTGTGTCGCGCTCGTGATCTCGCCGCCTGACCCATAACTCTTTTAGTGCGGGATGCAACGAGTGYCGCGCGCRAACTTAGTATAAGATCGCGAGSGCGCTGGACTTACACATACTATCTCGCTATGCAGTTCCACGTGAGTAGCCGTGATGACKGTGCATTGTGTAGTGCSCACACCCAAATGACCTATTATGAGCCAAGGGGTCACCTTTCGATGCTCAGGCGTTGGCTGAAGCGCGAGCCAATGAGGGTAATCCCTTTAGCGCACCTAAAACCGGCCTAAGGGCTTTTCCAWCTTCAGCACCCTGAGGTGTCCCAACGGGTGCGGGGCAAGACGACCCCTAGGGCAGAAGGGAGTTTGGAGCGGTGGTGAGTTGTCTGGCGCATCACCAGCAACAAGCTGACCCTTCCGCCCGGAACTTTATCGTTCCACCAAGATAAATCGCAACGAGGAAAAGAAACAAGAATTGGCGAGGGGTATCCCCTCCCTTCTATTCACCCCACCCTTCGACTGACCCTTAGTACGCGGGCACTTCAGGCCACGCTAGCTCCACACGTAGGTACACATGCACTGGCACATATATACATGCACAAGGGGAATAATTATGTGACGATCCCTTTTCACAGTCATAGTGGCCCTCCTCCTAGCCATACATATATATGTGATCGCAAGGCAGCCCAACCGAAACCCCAAGTCTTTGAACATACCTGCAATCACATCAAAAGTTAGACAAGAGTCAACACACTACGCGAAGTCAACTCCAACCAGTTCCTATAGTCATACCCCTCGCTTTAGCCATGCAAACCCCAACTTTCAGCCAACCAACCTCAATTAAATACTCGATACCTTTGTTAAATGACTATTCAATAAAAGYCCGGGTGAAACCCTTACCAAACAAAAAAAAGATCATCAGGGCTAAAGCCTTTTAGGTTGAGTATGGGGAGCGAGTAGTAATTGCCTCGTGAGCCGACGAATCGGTAACCGACCTGTTATCAGTGATAACAGATGATGATCCTTGCAAGATCAAACTGAACTAGCCCAAGTCTTGAATCGAATGTCCAAGAAAGGCCTGTACCATAAGACAGGTAAATGCCCAAGCTAAATCATCAGCATACGGGGTATGACYCTCCATATCACATTCTCACCCAACTTACCTACCAACTAAATCAAAATCTACCCCTTAGCCAGTGCCTAAGCAAAGGTAGACTAACGGCAGGATCTCCCCTATTCAGGGTGGATCGTCAGAATCGCCATCTGTCAGAATATAATCGAACTCCTCTAAATCAAGAAAATTTCAGCAGCGCTTCCCGTAGGAAAAGTACCTTTTCAGAATTTATATCAGCCCGAATATGAGAACAGAAATAGTCTTTGACTTTCTAAAGTCCAATTTTGTCTAACTCCCTATATTAGCAAAAATTTGGGCGGCACTCCCTTTAGAAAATGAGACTTTCCAGATTTTTACTAAGCCATACATGAATTTTAGACAGGTTGAACTTTGAGAAGTCAAGAATTGACTAACTCCCCAGATTTGTAGAAATTTCGTCAGCGCTTCCCGTAGAGAAAGTGGCTTACCAAAATTTATACAAAGCGAAGTATAACAAAAGATCCCAGAAAATGCGAGAATCGATCTAAGTGAGAAAAACTTAGCTCAGAAAAAACAGAAATTGACCTAACTCCCATTGCTCTAGCACGAGGCGAGCCTCTAAAGCAACTACCTATCAACCTGACACTCAAACCAAGTAGTAACCTCACTCAGCCTCATGCAGGCCAAACCACAAAGGTAAGTACTCTCGCCACCCCAAGTCAATCTTTGCAAACAATAGTTCGTAACTCCTCAATGCTTCATCCCCTTATACCGAGCTTACATAGGGCATAAAGTCAAGCCGTCCAATCTTATGGAACTTGCCTGACTCAGCCATTGAGTATACACGAACAGGTTGCACAACTACTTCTCTCTTCTTTTTGGGCATACGACTAGGCCTTTCATGTTAGAACAAGACTTAGTTGCCCAAAACTGTTTAATATCCAACTTATATTTACCTCTCTAAGCTTGGTGTTTAAAAGCTGGGCATAGGACCGAGCCGTTCATCTTAGAACAAGGCCTGGCCTGCCCAAGGTTACCTTCAATTATACTCTTAGTTATACTCTCTTCATTTTATGATAAGCTAAAGCCAGGCCGTCCGATCTTATGGAACCCATGCTTGGCTAGCCTGTTCATAGATAGGGTAGTATAAAATATAGCCAATTTTTAACCCTTTGGGTTCCAGCATATGCGAGGCATTGGGCCAGACCGTCCAATCTTATGGAACTGGTCTCGTCCTCTGCCAGGTTCATTTCTCTCTGACCCAACTGTGTACAACATGAGTCCAAGGCCGTCCAATCTTATGGACTTGCCCTGCCCTCAGCAAGGATTACCCCCTCAGCATAAAACAAGAGATGGGGCTGAGCCGTCCAATCTTATGGACTTGCTCGGACCTCCTCGATCAGAAACAAAAGAAACAGAACAAACCCAAACAAACATGGCAACCAAACCCTCCAATCTTATGGTACAGGTTTGACCCCTGAAAAGTCAACCACAGTCAACCCTCATAGTTCAGAGCAATCAGACCGTCCAATCTTATGGAACTGGTCTGATCCTCCAAGCAATTTGAAAATAAAACACAGCGGTCAGGCCGTCCAATCTTATGGAACTGGTCTGACCCCATAGGGCCCATTCACGCTTAGGCAAAACCACCCTTCACCCACCATTCCCCGAGACGCAACCCCTTCTATTCACAATCTGCTTTCAGGCAATCAACAAAAACAGAAACTCAGATTGCACATACATTCCTTTCCTTAGTCTGAGTCATGTCCTGTCAGCCAAACCAAAGTCAAAATAGGGGTGCATGCAACATACTCATTCAAACATAGCAGGACGTACAAATAGGGGTTATACCAGGGGGTATAGAGCGAAAGCAAAAGGTTACCTTTCAGTTCCCTGCCTCCAGAGCCTCGCCTAGGCTCCAGCAGAGCTCCCTCAATCGGCTGGGTGAACCTCCCACAGAGGCCTTGGCGCGGATTACGGGTTGCAATCCCGCCTGCCGCCTTCCTCTCAGAACCAACATACTAGACTTAGAGTAAGAAGGGCAAAAGAAGAATGGTTCATTCTCTCAGATACAAGAGGGGTGCTCTCAGACTCGCAGGAGAGGGCCTTGATATCTTGGCGCGCCTGAGGGCCCCACAATGATGGCCAAAAAAATCAACAGCCTGGTCAAACTTGGAGTCACCCCACTGAATCAACTCTCCGTTGACGGCCCTCCGGTTCGCAGCAACACAGTCAGTCCACCGCTACAACGCAGAACCGACGGCAGTCCGGCGATCCTCCTCCCCTTTTTTGCCTAATTGCCTGCTCCCCCACCTGGCGAGATGGCCAGCACACCGGCCAACGAGAGGACTGCTCAGCCTTCGCGAACTCCTAACCCGGCCCAGCCGGGCGGCTCACCAACCCGCAAGCCTATCCAGTAAAAGGCGAACAAAGCCCTTCCACCCCACCGGTGCCCAGTACTCTGATGGTCTTGGTGGGGAACATCGCAAACGCTGTGCATTAGCAAAATAATTGCACGTACACGCACAGTTTAGCGGCTCCCGGCTGCCCGCACAGCAGACCGTAACTCCCCGTTGCAACCGCAGCGCATGTACATTGTCCTACACTGTGTACCCAGACAGCATTTACTACATAGCAGTAACTCCCTACAAGGCCAGCGCAGTGGCAGTCCTCTCGAGGGAAGCTTCGGCCTTCCCAGCTTCACCTGGCCCATAGCCTGTGCCCGGCAATAGTAACGGTAATTACATCCAGAAAACCACCTCGTCGGACCCAGCGGCAGCAACCGCAGTGCATGCAGGTGCCGGCCTCGTAGACCACCGCCAAGCCCAGGTACGTACTATTACACCTTTTTCCTCACCTCTCACCTGCTGCAGTCTGCTACGTCCGATATAGGAGGGTCTTCTCACGTAATGTGGGAAGGTGCACCTGCCTGCCAGGAAGGTAACGGCGACTACTTTCACGGACGAGGTAACCAACGTCAACCCGCAGGTAAGTCTCCAACCTCATTACCTCGCGGTCAACCCCAAACTGCCACCGGCGGTACTGCGAGCAAACTCCAATGAACCTCTCCCTAGAACGTAGCCAGGTACATGCATGGTCGTGCATGGGCATGAGGACAGCAGGTGGTGCAACGCACCGGGTAAAAGGTAAGTCTTCCTCCACGGATTGCCGTCTCTGCTAACGGGATGAGCAAAATCGAATGAATCTATCACCAGAACCTACCTCGATACATGCGCATCGTTGTTGCCCATCCGCCTACATGTCGTGCAGCTCCTGACACTCACACCGACAAACCTACTAACCTACCGCCAAAACTAACGTCGCCACCATGTTTGCAATGCCTTAAAACCCCGAACTAACACTCTCCCTCGCCCGTTCTCGTCAAGAAATGGGCGAGTTGTCTCCTTCCTCGTCTGCTATTCCCACCTGCCGCCATCACTCYGCGCAGTCTRTTTCTCGACTAACTTTTYTTTTACTAACTCTTTCACCGATCAAACACTTCCAACGAACTCGCCCGGGGTTAAAACCCCAGCTTCGCACGTCTCCCCGCGTAAATCCGTCCGCCAACGAGTTCAAAACACTCGTTTCTCCTGTTGCCATAACCCGGCTCCCTCGTCCTCTCCATCGGACGCACCCGGACGCAATTCTGGTTCGGGTTCATTCAATTCTTGATTCGCCTTGCCCTGCTTGCTGCGCCCCCCCCTTCTCACTCCGTTTTCTCTGTCTTAGGGCTGCAGCTCCGCTGCCTTGCTCTATCCGCCACCTCTTACGCCCTCCTTCGCCATCTCGTCCCGAATGTACCCGGCCCCCATCCTCGTCCGGGTTCATCCCCTGTTATTTCCTTCACTACTGTTTCCGCCTTATCTTGGCGCAGTAAGTTTCCCAACTAACATCCCTCTTATCACTCTAACACCCAATCCAACCTCACCAGTGGATTCACCCGGCCCTATAACCTCTAATTCGCACCCTTGTTTGCCCAAAACCGTCGAGAAACGGCCTAGCAATTCACTTTTCCCTCTCCCCTTTCGTAGCTTCCCACCATAGCCCGCGCACCGACTTTTCTCCTAACTCTCCACCCACTAACTCTCCCGTCATTCTACCTTTATTATCTGATTCGCCCAGTCTCAACCCCCCCCAAATCCTATCTTTCCCCCTTGAACTCCGTTTAGGAATGAGTAAACTACACGTTTCTTTTCCCTTCTTTCCATCACCTTCGCCATCTCTCCGCACACACAGTCTTCTATCTTACTCCTATCTTACCAACCCAATGCTGAAGTTGGCCTTACGAGTGGTTTCACCCGGGGCAAAAACCCCGGGATCGCCCCTTCCCCCGACCAAAACGGCTCACGACCACGCGAGATCGGTATCTCCCACCATCACCCCTCCTCCGAACGCACCTGGCGCACTCGTCCGGATCCATGCCACTTTCCCCTCGCTCCGCCCTCTAATGCCCCGCGCCTCTTCTGTCCCTTGCCTTAGCGCCTGCTTCCGCGGCGTCTCCTTCCCTACCTCACCTTTCCCGCCACCTCCCGTGCGTGTATCGAATGCACCCCGACGTCGAACCCAACCAGGCTCACTCCCCGCTCATGCTTACGTCACCACCCTCCTCTTCCTGGTGTTTCTCAGCGCGGCCCGGTTCGCTCTCCGACTCCACCGGACTACAACAGCAGCGCAACCCCGCCGTCAGTTGACCAAGACAGACGGTGGAAACAAAGGCAAATGCAAAAAACCGACAGGCAGCAAACCTCGTCACTGCCCCCCCGCGCTCGATTTATACCAGGTGACCGTGCGCGGGGCTGTGCACATCCCCCCCTTTCGTATCGTTCCAATTTTAGCGGACGTCCCGAAGAACTTAGCCGCGGTAGCACCCACCCACGGCTCTTCCAAGTTCTGACCGCCAGCCGCGGTACCGCGCCCCTTGAATCAAGACGGGACCGCGGATAGTAATGAGAACGATAAAAAGAAATAAAGAAAAAAGACCAAAATTAAAATATCGTAAAATATCCTACACATATATATAAGAAAAGTCCTAAAGACGGAGTGGGTCCGCTAACACCCTACGGGTTCCATAGGTCGGGTCCACTGCAGCACCCACTAGCAGGGGGATAGCCTTGTTGAACCCTCAACCCCCTCAGTTCCCTCTATGATGCTCTACCGCTGCTGCACCAACGCCTGCTGGCCTCGATCCCTAAGTCCCTGTAGTAGTAGTCCAACGCCGTAACCTATAGGGCTATGCCCCAGCTTGGGATAACTAGGCGCAGAATCCAATATAAAGTGGTGTCGCGCCGTGCCTAGCCTTGGAAACAACAGCCTAGGCCTTTTCTCTCCCACCGCGGCCGGCGCGCCAACACCACGCCCCCGCACCAGTCTACTTAGACCGCGTCGTGGCCGCCCTGCACGCCACCCCGTGCGCCAGTCTTACCGACGGTCGCGCATGCCAACCCAGGAACGAGCTCTTACTTCTCATCCAAGCCATAGCACGGTCCGGGTCGGTCGACTAGACCGGCCACTCACTCAATCAGAAAAAATCACACGCGCGCCTTAAATCTGCGCGCCCACATACCCTCTAGTCTAGTCAACCATCCAGCCAGCATAAATCACAGACGCATCCGCGCCTAGCGCGGTGTACCCAAACGCTAACCCAGACTATTCCCTGTCACTTGCAAAACTCAGGGCGGATACCCTTGCAAGGGTATTCGCACCGACAGCGACCCCTTCCCCACCAATCAATCAATCAATCAATCAATCAATCGATCAATCAATCGATCAATAAAAAAATTAAAAAAAAAGTAAAAAAAAAAAAAGTAAAAA
>BFEA01000488.1:673739-685079 GCA_003427395.1 Chara braunii
TCCGGCCGTCCTCTGATACACTTTCTCGCGCTAACACCGAGTTTTCTCTTTTGTAGGTGACGCCATCGTCATTTCTAGATGCCAGATAGGTTGTCATATTATATATTCATGCCATAAATTCTTTAACTGAAAGATGTACTCAGAGTACTCACAAGATTAACCCCGTGAGATGGTTTACAGACCTTTGTCAATGTAAGTAGAGTGTTGATGCCAAGAGTGTCAAGACGAAGAATAGGAGGTGGTTTCCGGACCTGCGTCAATGTTGTACACGCGGAGGCGAGAAACAGAATCCTCTACCGAAGCTCAGTGCAACTGGTGAGAGGACCACCAATGTCTGTTTGTTTCTGAACCGTCCACGATCGAACACGACAACAAGAAAGGTTATTGCGCCATACCGAGCAGCAAACACAGTGATGGGTCTCTGTGCAACCGGCAAAACGGGGAGTACAATCCAGATAGAGCGCCCAGGGAAGCGGCAGTGCCCGAACGTTGAAGGCGAACAATCCAGAGAGAGAGACGATA
The DNA here is from genome assembly GCA_003427395.1 of Chara braunii. Classification (NCBI taxonomy): domain Eukaryota; kingdom Viridiplantae; phylum Streptophyta; class Charophyceae; order Charales; family Characeae; genus Chara; species Chara braunii. Next base: position 674,262 of record BFEA01000488.1, read on the forward strand.
ACTTTGTTGTGAAAGAAACGCTCTACAACAGCGTGGCGCAAGAATTGCGTGACAACGATGCTGAGGAAAAGGAACCTAGTGACGGCGATGATGAGGAGGGCGAATCGAGCGACGACAATGATGATGAGGAGGAAACGAGCGAGGACGCCGATTCAGAAGACACTAACTCTGAGGATGATGAAGAGAAGAACGAGTCGGGAATTGATGTCGACATGTTCAAGAAAAGTCTATCTGGAGAACTTTTAGGGGAAGTGAAGCAGATAATAGCACAGGAGGTGAGAAGCGGATTCTACAGCAAATCAAGCAAGAGTGAGAAACCTCCTTACAACTTGGGAAAGCGCGGCAAGAACGTACGTGTGTACAACAAGAAAGCTAACTACCACGTGAACATGCAGAATGCCGAACTGGTTGTGAAGGAAGATTGTTGCAAGGCCAATTGTTACAAGAAGTTCACGGCGGTAGATGTTTTTTACAAGCGCGAAGAAATTTGGGCGATGAAACAACCTGAGCAACTCAACTTCTTTCTCGCAGAGATGAGGGTTGCGTCGTACTTTTCGGATGAGGGAGATTTAGAGGTATTAAGAGTGACGTTTAACGGCGTAAAGGTTTGCACAAAAGCGTAGGGAAAGTTGTACGGATGCTCGACTACACGTGTTGCAAAGATACGCAAAGAATTCAGAGAAGGAATGGTGTTATACGAACATTCAAACAAAGGATCAGTTGGATTATCTGCTTCATCACAACAAATTCTCGCCTGGTTGCATGAATATTTCCAATACAATACAGAGAGCATGCCAAATAGTGACCAGTTTCATCTTTCAGATACTCTCCGTCGCAGAGACGTGTACGACTTCTTCAAGCGAGATTGCAAAGAGCTCTACACGAACAAGACTCTTCCTTCCCATTCCGGATTTATGACCATTTGGAGGGTTCACTGCTCGAAAGTTCTTATTCCTGCATTGAAGAGGTTCTCGGTCTGTTCCACATGTCTGAAATTCAAGACAGGCCGTTCACAGGCAACAAGTGCGTTCGAACGAGGTAATGACATAACCTCAGTGCTTATTTTTTCTCCCCTTGTCTTCCTGACCCTTCTTCTCTCTCTCTCTCTCTCTCTCTCTCTCTCTCTCTTTCTCTCGCTCTCTCTCTCTCTCTCTCTCTCTCTCTCTCTCTCTCAATATTCATTCTTCAATGTTTGTCATAGCGCGACTGATTGTTTTGAATTTTATCCCTTTAAGTTGTTTTTGCAGAATCTAGAGGCTGTGACTTGCACATTTACGGAAGGATTCTCATGGAACTATTTTTCGTCTCTCCTATTTTTTCTTCTTCTTCCTCTCTCTCTATCTCTCTCTCTAAATGTTCTTCGTGTAGAAAGAAAAATGAATCTTGTTTCAGCGCAAACTGGGAAGGATTCTTATGAAAGTAGTAAGTTTGGTAAAAAAATAGTTAAACGTCTTCTCTCTGTCTCAGTTATAGTCCTATAACACTTTGTCTCTTATTCATCTTCAACTTTTTAGAAATAAGGCCCTTTACCACTTTATCTAATAATCGTCTTCGTGACCCCTGCGTTGCCTTCCCCGAACTCGTTCAGTCAATCAAAACAGAAATTTTGGGGAAGAATGAATTGAAGATTCTACGACGTTTGTGAACTCACTTTTCTGAGTTATAGCCCTATAACACTTTGTCTAATAATCGTCTTCGACTTCTAAGAGTAAAAGCCCTTTAACACTTTATCTCTTAGCCGTCTTCGATTTTAAAGCCCTTATTATTAGTGACGTCTGGTTTGCCTTGCCCAAACTTCGAATGTTATGATGCACGACACTTGTGGACTGGCTTTCCCGAGTTATAACCCTATAACACTTTGTCTAATCATTGTTTTCGATTTTAAGGCCCTTCATCGCGCTTTGTCTCTTTTCTTTAACATGTTTTGACATAGTAACCGCTTGTTTTGTTATTTGCTCAGAAATGTTTGGCAAGGCACTAAAGAAGCACCGGTTAATGCAAGCAGAAGAGAGACAAAAACTCAGTAAGCATCGTCACACGGCTTCAAGTCATCCATCAGATTATGTCGAAATGATCATTGATGGGATGGATCAGAGCAAGACTATACTGCCACACTTCACTAGGGTTCCAAAGGATTCGAAACTAAAAGAAGGGAACTTTGTGATAGTTCACGTGGTTTCGGCTAAGGTGTTAGGACTCTAATCGAACGCCTCTACAACTGTTTTCTTTGACAACTTCAAATCAGATTCTAATTTCATGCTAACTGTTCTTCATCGTCAGATTTCTCTACTTCCTGTACCATTTCCGAGAGTCCTGTATCTTACACTTGATAACACTTCGAAAGAGAACAAGAACAAATTTGTGTTGTCATATCTCATGTTCTTGGTGAAAATGAGAGCGTTTAGTAAAGTTAAGTTAAACTTTCTTCTTGTAGGTCACACGCACGAGGACATCGACCAGATGTTTAGCTGTTTCTCGAGAAAGCTGGCTGCACATGGTGCGTTCGATCTTCCTGAGTTGCAACACGTGATTAGGGAGTCGTACAAGGTAGAACAAGATCATGGCGTGCACGTTGAGGAGATGACGGAAACAATGGACCGAAAGTTGTACGTTCAGGATCATCTACATAATGTCAATGATATTTTCTTCAACCAACATTTTCGAATCAAGCGCAACGACAACGGGGAGGTGCGCATTTGGAGCAAGCAATATCATAACTTGCTGTGGCAGCCGAACGACAGAGAAGATCTGGACATCTTCAAGTCAGAGCCAACAGGACAAGTTCAAGCTTCGGCAAAGCATGCAATCCGATCTTTGGAAACAAGATATCGACTTACTTGTCGGGGTGAGCACGAGAGGCGTGATAAGGTCGTCAACAGTGAAGGTCATGTCCGTAATCGAAAAGCGGGAGGATCTTCAAAATTCAAGGTTGACGATGATGTACTTTCCATCGCCGCCTTGAAAGCCAACGTACATGCCCTGTCGCATTACGCTCAACCCCACAATATTGAATGGTGGAATAAGTTTATAGCAACGCAGGAAACTCTCGACCTTGAGAACATAAACCTCAAAGAGCCTTTCGCGTGACCCTCTGTAACAACTGATGCCAGCAGAGCAGGTAAAGAAGTTCCACCAACCGCTAACGACTTTGACCAACGCTGGGATGATTTTTTCCCTCCTGAGAGACCTATCTACATCGATGCACGAAAGAGCAGACAGTTTCGAGAGGACAGAGACGGAAAGTACGACGATCTCGAGGTCAACACTTTCATCGCATTACGAGCTTGTTCGGGGCAGGAAGAGAGAGTCAAACCTTACCACATTGGCAAGGTTGTCGAGCTGCTAGCAGGTAAACGATTCAAAGTTGCTTAGTTTGCACAACGTGAGAAAGGAGAGGGTTACTATCCTCAGTTCAAGACAAATCCTCAAGGAAAGACTACGAGAGAGCCTTCCGAGGACGTCTATGACTGGAGTTGCGGCGTTCTTTGTTACAACTTCCAACTGAAGACAGACAGGACCCTCTTCTCGCAGACTAGACAAAAGATCTCTGAGATGTTGAATTCCATGGCAACGGAGGATGTCGACTAGGAAGACCTTCTAGGAACCGATTGCTTCGGAGGTTGGCAGAGTGTCATCGAGATCGAGGTCATTTCTGCTTCCGCATTAGGTCAGGTTTCCTTTTGTCGCTGTTCAACAGATTATCTGAGTTTAGTCGTTAGCGGCTTGTAAATTATTGTAAATATGTACAACAGTAGGTTGTAGTTCGCAGCCAGGCACGTGTGGCCAACCTTTTTGTTATTTGAGTCGAGGCACTGGCGGCTCGTAAATTCTTGTAAATTTGTACAACAGTAGGTCGCAGTTCGCAGTCAGGCACGTGTGGCCAACCTTTTTGTTTTTCGCGATCTTTTCCAAATGTACTTTGCGGTTTTTTATTTTACAATTTTGAGATTTTGGAAATTGACTCACGATTTGCCGTTTGGGTTCCGACTTTTCGATTTGCGGTTTGTCATTCATTTTTTGACCAAAACATTTGTCATATGAACAATTGTCGATTTGCGGTTTGTCGTTCAAACTCTCACGACATTATGCTCTTTTCTATTTCCTGCAAAGTCGTGTTAAAGGCCTACAAGGTCGTATTCGAATTTCATTGAATTTTTACAACGTTCAACATTGCGTTTACAACGCTTCAAACACTTCACCGATTACGGATTAGAATTTTTACGCCCGTCAAGCTTCATGTCAAATTCTCGCGAAATTACGCTATTTTTCTACTTCCCTAAATTTCGCATTAGAGGCTTATAAGGTCGTGTTCGAATTTCGTGGAATTTTCACGACTTTTAACACTGTGTTTTTAGGGCTTTAAATACTCGACTGATAATGGACTAAAATTATGCGTTTTTTTACTTTCCCAAAATTCATGTTATAGGCATATAAGGTCGTGTTTGAATTTCGCTCAATTTCCGTGATGTTAAACATTGGGTTTATAGGTCTATAAACACTTGACCGATTGCGGACTAAAATTATTGTATCCGTGTTTCGTTTTCAAACTGTCGTTATAGGCCTATAATTCGAAAAGTGCGGTTTTCGAATGTCTAGAGAATTTTCCAGGGTCTCTTTCAAATCTCGCGAGATCCGGCTCTTTCCTGCATTTGCGCAAATTCGAGTTATAGGCCTATAAGATCGTGTTTGGAAGTCGTTGAATTTCCATGACGGTGGAATATGGTCAATTTGGTTGTCCACAACTTTTGGAGATTTGAAATCAGTTGTCGTTGGCTGTTTTTTGCTTTCCTCTACATCCCGTTTTTTTACTACCTTCGTTTTCAAGCTTCTATTTCCTTAGTAGTATGAGTGCAAAGAAAGAGGCTCTGTTCGCCTTGCCCGGTTTTCGGTTAGTTTTTATGTCCTTGGATTAGGTTCGGGAAAAGGCTCCTCTGTTTTAAAACAAAATACTACTTCCAATGTACAGTACTGACTGGTCGTTTCGTTTTGCACTGAAATATCCATAAATTGGAAATCTTTTCGTCGGCCATGAGTAGGAGTCGCCTGTTCGCCTCCAAAATGGGCTTTTTTTTCCACGTTGTAATCGGCCTCCTATATTTACTGATTTTTAGGGGGGGGGTCGATGACATTTGCGCACGAAACGGTGCAAAATCCACCTTTACTTCTAAAGAAATGCTATATTCCATTGACATTTTTCTGTCTATAGGATCTCTCTGGTTTTGGTCTGTTTCTCTGGTTTTCACGAATCCATTATTCTATTTGATGCTATGTTTGAGATGCTCGCTGATAAGGAGTAGATTTTTGGAATTGGTCCTGGTAAAACCCGCAAGCGTGGTTTAGTTTGATTTGTCGATGCATGTATGGATGGACTTTTCGTAATGGTTGCATGGGCATGGAATCCGCCATCTCGTCTCGCTTGCAGAGGTTGATTGGTCAAGGGGGGGGGGGGTTTAGCCTTTATTGCTAGCATGCGCCACCTGTCGGAATGCATTATGCGTGCGCGGACATACGAGTGATTTATGCAATCGTCCTCCATGCGGGCATCCGCACAAGTCTTTTCGGTCTGGTTACACGTAGGTACCATTGGAACGCCCATCCTGTTGGCAGGTGGTTGGAACTGTGGGTCGAAAAATTGTGGCTCTCAGAGATGGGATTTAGAGACACTGCGAGATCACTCCTGTGCACACGCGCATACTAGTGACTGTCGAATAAGACATCCGTCACGGATGCGCGTGTCAACAGCAGTTCCCTCCGACTGAACCATTGTCGGGTCATATGGCTGGCAAACGTGAAGGAAGAATGAATGTCCAGGTCCCTTTTCGAGTCATTGAGCGCGAGGCTCTGAGAGATCTCGAGTTCAAGGAGTATTGGTTTAAACATGCGAAGAACATGGCCCGTGTGACCCAAATTTCCTTACTAGACAAAGAACGATTGGTCCGCAATCCCACGCTCGAACTGCCACAGGATGTCGCTTCGCAGCCTAAGGCTGTGGCCGGCGGCATCGGATTCTGAGAACTATGAGGCCCGCACGCAACGCGTGTTCGAACAAAGAGACAACCATCACGTCCTGTCTGAACATCGAGTCCGGACCAGGCCCCGAAGGCAAGGCCGACAGTTCTAAAAAAAACGAGGACTTTAACCCGCCTCTTTGCCGCATCATTTGCACTTTTATCCCTGAACTCTTAACAATGGAGATTTCAGTTCTGACTTGGGACTCCACCACAATTTCCTAAAATCCTTGGCACACCATTTTTCGCACTTCCCGGCCCACTATCACTCCGAAACAGGAAGTCACGCTGGGCGTTGTCGAGCGCATCGGTCCGGCACCGCACCAGGGCAGCGCGGGACCCTTCCGGCTGCGTCACGCAGAAGTTGGTTTAAATGCTTCGTCGCAGATATACATATGGAGCTTCCGCAAGATGCTCCAGCCGAGTGCGCCAGCCATACCTCTCGCGAGCCCCTACGACAGGACAGGGCCTACGCGAGGCACGACTTACCTCCACCTTCACCTCCCTTCGGTGGGCGTATCCCCGCCGAGCTACCAGTCCACAGTATGAAAGCTAATCAGTTGCAATCGCAGAGGTGGACCAGCAGAGGGCGTTTCTCGTTCGCTGTAGCATAGGGGGTACGTGCGGTAATACGCCTCTATCGGACCCGCACACGAACCGACATCTTGGGGGGCTGAAGTCCCAAGCGTGGCCCGTCGTCGGTCCACTAGGACGCATCCCACACACCACGCGCACACCACTTTACGAACACAAAAATAAAACACACACACACACCAAACAATGCGACAACACTCCTAGTCCCTTCAGTAGTCGTCCCATAACTTTCCGACGCGGAAATCAGATAGGCGTCGCGCGCGAGACTTGGTATAAAATCGCGCGAACGCAGGGCTAACTCATGTCGACTCGCAATGCAAGCGTACGCAAACATTCGCAATGATGGCGTACTATGTGGTGCACATAATCAAGCGGTCCACCGCTTATGACACTCAAGTGTCAGACTCGAAGTGTCGTGAGGGTCTAATCCCTCACGACATTGCACGACTAAAGGAATAGTCGTGCAACCGCCACGAGACTTCCGGTCTTTGGTCTGAGCGTCTTAGTAGAAAAGGCAAATAGGCTCTGCACGAGGGCAGATTCCTTCCCTGCAGAGTCTAGGGCTTGGGATGTCCTTGACAAGGACCTTGAATCCCGACCCAGGACCAACGTCCGACTATAGAAATCTTCTAAAGAGCAAAGGTAAAAAGGGAGTCCCCCTTTTCTCTAAGGATACAATTTGGTTAATCCTTATGCGTAATCACGGTGACCTCTCAAACACGGGGGCGCTTATAAACATATAAGGGTTAATTTTATAGGACGATCACTTCTCACAGCCACAGTGGGGCTCCTCTCAACCATATATGTATGTAATCGCATGCAATCACATCAAGAGTCCGAACCACAAACGCACCTGCAATCACATCAAAGATTCATCCAGAAGTCCACGCACTACACAGGGTCAACTTCAACCATTTCTTGCACTCATACCCCTCGCTTTAGCCATACAAGCCCAACTTGTGCAACTCTTAAATAAATACTCAGTACTTTTGTTGGATGGCCATTCAATAAAGTCCGGGTGAAAACACAACAAAACAGATCAATCACAAGGTTAAAGCCTTTAAGTTGAGTGGCAGGAGTCAATTGGAGTTGAATCGTAAACCGACGAATCGGCAACGGACCTGTTATCAATGATGACAGAAGATGACCCACAAGGGATCAAGCTGAATCTAGTCTGGATCTTGAATCAAACGATCAAGAGGACCTGTAACACATGACAGGTCAACGAGAAAATCAAATGGATCTGCAGACGGTTGGAGGAAATGAAAGGTAATCCACAGGCGGTCCAGGAATTCTTCCTGATCCAGCCCCTCTCCTCCACAGTCTTCACGAATCACGGTCCTTAGCCTCTTTACTGAAGATAAACAAAAGATGGAAGGGTGGAAGAGAATAAAGTGGGAACGATCAGAAGTGCGCATCTATCCGTGGCAACCAAAAAAGGTGAGCCCAGAAGAGAAGAGAGAACAACTAATGAAGGACTACTTCTTGGTCGAACTGCGACATATTCCAGTGGAGGTGCAGGCACTGCCAGGCAGCCTTCGTCTACGACTTCGGGCAGCAATACAACATAATAGACTTCATTGACCCGCTCCCGTCCTGTGTGGCGAAACGGGATGACTATTTGATGTTGGCATTGGACCTACCCAAGGACCAGCCCTTCTCGATTGACGACATCATCCCCTACAGAATGGGTGGTAAGGTATTCCAAATCCACACGGCGCACAAATTCAGGCCATGGTGCTTTAAATGTAGGGCCTACGRACATTTGTGSAYGGAGTCAGCCTGCCCCCTCCACCCCAACAMAAGAGGTCCGATGGCGGCCCRTCTACAACATGACCCGCGAAGACCCAACAGATGGCACGCAGCAGATGCGGGCCATGAAGGGTGGGTATTTCTGGAAGATTTGGACGCTGCAGGGCAGCCAAGGGGCTGGACCTGGGAAGGACRGGAAGACCCCTGTTGGACTACSARACCTCCAAATGACTGGKCCCCACCACCCATRAAGACGTTTAAACCGCCRGAGAAGGCCCAACAACCTGAGAAATCCCAGGAAAACAGAGCACAAGACCCCAAGCCACCCCCGCAAGGAAGAGAGAAGCAAATGAAACTGCAACCTGGACAGCCCCAAGAGAAACAAAAACTGAAGTCTTGGGGCCCGCCCGCCGCACAGTACCTGCCAACGGGGAGGATACTCGCAGGCACTGGAAAAGGAGAGGGGCAACAGGGGGCTGGAAGAGGAGAGGGGCAACAAGGGGTCCCGAGTCTCAAGAATACAAGACCGGTCGCAGGGTCCCATCAGCCTGTCTTAGCAGAGAAGGAGCAGGCCCAACATATTGAAACACAGGGGGCCCACACGTTAAAAGACCCATTTGAGGAAGCCTTCGGCCCGCACCGATGGACATTAAAATTATTCCCGGCGCACCGCCTCCACCGGATGTGGAGATGGCAGAGGCCCAGGGGCCTGAAACACCTCGGACAACACACGCTGCAGCAACCGGTGCGGAGGGAGATAACGGCACACGAGGAGTAACTMTGCAAGAGGTAGCTGAATGGCTTATGGAGAACCTTCGGCTGAAATATGGAAATGGAGATGAGGAGTTTTGGGATGATGTATACARAGAGCTAGTGCCCTTGTTAGAAAGCAGCACAAGTCTACAAAAAGCCCTCACACAAGGCCTGCAGGAGGGGACACATTAGCCGGACATCTGCCATAAGTTGCTACACATTGTGCTGGCCCGCTTTCACCCCACCGCTGATAARCAAGAAGAACAAAAGGCCTCGAAGGGAAAGGACGGCCGTACTGACGCACATAAGGAGAACGGCCAGACCGACATAAGCCAAAATCCCCCGCAGACCGGCGACAACACGACTGGGGGGGAGGTGAGGACAGATAGGCATAATAATACACTGGTGGAAGAGCAGCAGGGGCACGCGGAGCAGCAACACACAAGGGAAAAAGGTGGAACAGGCAGTGGAGCTAGAGGAAGTGAAGCAAGGCCGCTCTGACAATCCGCTRAACCCACCCCAGGATCTGGCCCCTCACACCAGGGGTGCAGAAGCACCGGAGGGACTGTGTCTAGCATTGGTGGCCAGAGAACCGGTCACGTCGAGAGTACAGCCTGAATCCCAAGCACCTCCCCCCCCCCCCAAGCCGCCAGAAGCCTCGGTCACCAGCAGAAGACAAAAAGTTCGCCAATTGCTAGAGAAGGCCCCCTTTGAAGTGGCGCCCTCAGATGAGGGCATAACCCTTCTTCCGGTGAAGGAAAAGGACGGGGCATGGGAAATAGGGTTGTCGGTAACCCCAGGAGCAGCGTACGGAGAAGTCTCCCTTCAAGGGCGCTCGTCCTTCTTCCTCTCTCTCACGTCCTGGGCCGACAACCCGGTCCTTCGTAAACAGGACATATCCCAGCTGATTCAAGGCCATCTCCCGGCAGGGGCCTCCTCCRCAATGGTGATTTCCCACGGACATAACAGACTCGGAATCAAAGACATCTATCTGCATTACGACAACCCGAGAACTAAAGAGTTGCGCTGGTTAGACAGGGAGGCCCTCCTGGATCTGCAGATTTTAAAGATAAAAGTTGGCGACCTCTGGTCGACATCAGAAATTAAAACCTTTTTGACAAAACTCCTCAGAAAGGATATACTGCAGAAAGGTGGCATCTTGGACACGGAGACGTGGCTGCCACTCTAAAAAAAAAAAAAACATCATGCACAGCCAGTATAAAGGAGAACCGTACACAGGGGTAAAAAAAAAAAAAAAGGGAAGATAAGATGAACGTAGTAGATGCGCTGTACGACAAGGACACTACCTGGAAACTCTGTATATGGCAAGCGGATTTGGATCTACGCTCACTTAACGTAAACGGTCTGGCCTCAGCAAAATACCCCGAAAGACAAGCAATTTTGGAGCAATTAAGAGGAGTAGAGGGGAGGGAGTGGCCGGACGTAGTATGCCTACAGGAAAGCCACCTGATGGATAACCCGGAACACAATCACACACACAAGGAGATATGGCCACATCAGGCATTCCGCGCCCATGCCCCTCGACCCGAGTGGAGGAGTCGCTATATGGCTTCCCCCGGGGTCCAAAGTGGAAATGCTCAACTGGGCGGCAGACCGAGAGGGCAGATGGGTCTACCTGTTGGCGATGCTAGAATTGGAAGTGGTGAGCATTCTGAATATCTACGCCCCTAATGCCCCCGAGGCAAGACAA